>VXAY01000172.1:1571427-1597970 GCA_013399855.1 Oxyruncus cristatus
TCCTGTCCTCAGTGTCCTATTGTATATTTGTCCAGAGAACATATCACCTAACCTAGGAGGCCTCAAAGGCTCAAACAAATCTCTTTTAGCCCCAGGCACCACAGGTAGCAACAAAGCTGCCTCTAGTTGTAAGACTAGAAATTAGATTTTTTTTTTCCTATCTGGATAACCTTCCACAGACACCAAAATTTATGTGGTGCAATTCTTGGTGTCAGCCTTGCAAAATCATCAGTTTGTGTACAACTGTGGTTGAATACTCTGAAAGGTGATAACAGAAAAACAGAGACAAGTGACTTGTTCCAGTGAGTCTGTGAGTAAGATTTTGAGTAGCTGAAAACTCTCAGTCATAACAGTACAAACTAGTCCAAAGTGTTATGTGAAAATGGCACTCCATGGGGAAAAGACTGACAAAAGATGAAGTCTTGGAAAGCTCTAGTGAAATTCAGAAATCACCTGAAATATAAATCTGTCAGAGGAGGAAAAGAAGAGTTTTTGACTACAACTTTAGGCGGGTATAACATATGCATATATATTCTGTGCTTCCTAAGCAGGAGTTGGAGTTTTGAGCTGGGGAAAAAAGGAGGAGCTGAGAGAATGATGAGGAAAAGTGATGGATGTGGCCAAATGCAACAGATTAATCTACATAAATACAGGTGTCTTCACTATAGATGTTTTCACCATAGGTATCTGAGCTAGTCATCCCAGCCTCCTTAATGGGACATTATCAATAGATTACTCAGAAAGAACATATTCCTTACTCATCGCTTCACACAACTGCTTTCTACCTTTTTCTATTGTATTCTAAAAGAAGGGAAAAAAAGCATTTTCTTTTAGAAATATCCTATTTTTAAAAGAAAGTGCTTTTCTTGTCAGTGTGAACTAACCATGGTCTTTACAGGCAATACAGAAGAAGAGGCACTCTCAGGGCATGATTGGTACCCCAGTGAAGCAGTAAATGTAAAATAAATCATAGAGAAATCATGTTAAACTTGGGGTTTTTTTTCCTATTGACTACAGAGAGAATGCAGATCGATATCTCAGATACAGTATCTGAAGAGTGGTCCATGATTGAAGCTAAATAAAGCATGTTCTAATCTCCAGAGGATCCAAATTGTGGTCTCTTTTCAGCAGTGAAAAAGAACTAGAACTTGCTGAAGAACTTCAGCTCCACAACTGCAGTTCCACTTGCCCTGGCTGCCCTTGTCCCCAGGCGCTGGCTGTGTAGCATGGTGTAACCCCAGTGCTGCTGTTCAGAGCTGTCCAGACCATTTCTCAGTCTTCTTAAAGATTAGGTACTGATGACAGGAGATTGATCACCATGACACAGTTGGATTTCTGAAACAGAATACCCCAAATAGAAAATGTGGTTCTGGTGTGTGTTTCTTCATGCTTACTCTGGTTTTGATCACCATGTGGTGACTAATCCATACTGCCCTGCTCCACTGGCATGATGTCAGAACGCTACTGTATTAAATATCCATGGGGCTTTGAAGAGTAGAGCTGTTGAAGGACAGGTGGGAAAACTTTAAAAACCTAAAAAAGTTTGTTCAAATAACACATTCAGATCCTCATTGGGAAATAATTGGTCTGGAAATCAAACCTCAGTGCCCCCTTGTCTCAGCTGTTTGCAATGCTGAAGGAAATACATGCCTTTAAATGCCTGCTCTGCTGAAGTTCATTGAGGCTCCAAAGAGCTTTTGAAACCTTAAACTTTTTAGCATTTTTTTCTGAGAGGGAAACTTTCACCCTGTTCTGTTTGAAGAAGTCTGTCTCAGACTACTTAAAAGCAGCATGTATGATGCACGTTGCCAACAGTGCTGTTCTCACCAAGCCCCCTTGGTGGTCCTTTAGACCACAGGCATTTGCCCACTGTGGGGGCTGGCGAGCGAGGGACAGTGGCTACAGTCCCATGAACAAGGACACTCCAAGAGCCCTAAGTCAGGCAACACTGCCAATTAAGGCAGCTGAAGCTGTGCCTCAGTGAGGGCTACAGGGTCCTGCTCGCTTTCAAACAGGGTGGATGCTTCAGCCCAGGAAATGCTCTGCACAACAGGCCGTGGTCCCCAGTTCCACTTGATGTTACTGGTATGCGGATACTGTTTAAACTGTTGCCACAGGGTAGAATAAAGTTGATGTTGGTGCCAAACGTACTTGCTTAGCTAAACCCTGCTCGAGTTGCACTCATCCTTTAGACTGAGAAATGCTTACAATGGTCACAACATAAAAGGTTTATTTTTAATCTGTCGAAGCATCTTAATTAGGTTTTAGGGGCATACACACAAAATTCTATTACCCAGAGCATGAGTTAAGGAAATAAGAAAAGTCAACTCTGGGGTGTTCAATATGATCTGATGGAGAGCATAAGGGGATATATAGCTTGTTCTCTGACTCCATTCAGCCGTCTGTAAAGTAGCAACAACAGCATTTCCCTTCCAAGCTGCTCTAAGGTTTAGGTGGTCACCTTCCATAGCACAGCCTGTCATACTTATGGCCACCAATGTTAACTGGGATAGAGCATTATCGTAACAAAAATTTGAAAACAGAAGTTTTTTTTATTTGGGGTTGAAGGGAAGTTCCATTTAAAACAATTGCTAGCATGACATTCAACCATACTGATTATGGGGATTTAGATGTTTTTTGCTGAAAGCCACTTCCTGCAGCAAAGAACACACAAATGCTGGTTTTTGGTGTTTATCTCAAATTCATACAACTTCTGCTAGAATACATAACTGGAAGTATTTAAATGAACACCTAAAGTTCAGAATTTTAAGTTTAATGAAACGAGATTTTTATACTAATGATGCAAGGAATTTAGAAGAAAACAGCGTTCCTTTTGTAATTAAGCAGAGCAGCTATTTGTACTGTCGGCTGCATTCCAGTACAAAGTGCACTCATGGCATCAATTTAAAGGGCATATGTTGAAGGCAAACACACAAAAGTGGTTTGGAAAGAGGTATGGAGTAAAAGTTTTTGAAGTGCCTAAGTCTCTTCAAGGAGTGAGACTTCAAGGGCACTCATTCGATTTTGAAAATTTTACCCAGGCTTACCAGAAACAGAATGCAACCTAAAATTGCCCATGACCCTTTGTAGCTGCAGAAAATTCCACAATTTTGGGATAGGTTTTATTCAAGTTACTCCGGATGTACTTGCCCTATTCCTGTGTTAGAAAGAGGTCCAATTTGATTTAAATTACTTACTTTGACTTCAACCACAGCAGGATTAAGTCTTGAGTCTTTTGTCAGTAAAAGACTCAGTAATTTCTTTACACCTTTTAATATGAATATTTTTCTTTCTTCTTGCAACTTTTAGCTTCCATACTTGCTTCTCTTTAAGCATGTAAGGTGTATTACTAAAAAGCCTATCCTGAGGAGAGCAAAGCACTTTTTCTCTAACGTTTCCAGTTTCCACCAACCCAAAGAGGAAAAAACCTCAGTGTGTACATTTTACTGCATAGCTGAAACCAAATTCTGCATGGAAACATTTTATCAGGTACCTTAGTTTTCTACACATTCCTGGAGGACCTGCAAAGGAGGAGCTTGTCAGCTAAATTGAAAACATACTAATAAAGTTAAAAAGTTAATGGGAGACATTTGCAATTTCCCAATAATTTTCCTAGTGACTTAAACGCGAAATAACTGTATATACTTCTGCTACTGTTTTCCTTACATCTTTGTATCAAATGACATGCAGAAGAATTAGTGCCGGATATCTACCATTTGTCGCACACCTATCAAATTATAGTTTTCCTAGGCAAACTTACAGTTCAGGTGGCCAGATCTCTGTTTGTCTGGAAGGCTATTTTCAATTACTTTTAAGTAATAATGTGTGTTTTATAACTCAAACCACTTGTATAAATACAGCTTAAAACCTTGTGACTGAGGCAATAAAATAGAAGCAAAGGTTTAGCTGTTGTAACATACTATGCAGTCCATTTAAGGGCAGTGGCCAAACTACGATTCCAGACTCTGGGCCACTTTTATGCTAACAAGAAAATATAAAAATACTTGTTTAATATATAATTAGGATGACTATTATCTTAGTAAAGCAGCTCTAATGATTGATGCTTCTTTCAGTGAGCCTTATATCTGCCTTATATCTCCGGGTTTGCAAAAGGGTGCCATTTAAATATAATATTTTCATTTAAGGATACACAGAAGGAAAAATTCATAGGGCTTGGTTTAATTGCATCTTCTTTCCACTTCACCATTTACTATGACTAGATTATCGTATCTGAATACCACGTGGCCAGGCATATATTTATACCAGCTAATGCTGCATGTCACCGGCATCCTGACTAAAAGGTCAAGAGAGAAACAGCTTTGATGGACTGACTAGCTATTTCAAAGGATATCTTTTGGTTTGCATTCCCTTCTGAATAAAATTTTATATTCAGGCACCTACTTTATAAAGTTTTTGTATTTGATAGATATTTTTGACCTCAGGAAAGAAAAATATAAGGTGATATCTTATTCCTTTCTTTTATCTGCCTTAAGCCTCCAAGAACATTCCTCTGCATTCTTGTTTCTGCTGATAACATCTTTTCTAGATGCTAAAGAGCTGACAGCATATTACAAGGGTTGTGCAGCGCTGAACTCTTCTCATTTAAATTTGGCCTGAATGCCAAAAATGTTGACCTTTTCTGTATTTAATATGGCTTAGAAGAGGCATCTTTCCAAGTCTTAATATAATCTACTGCTGAACCTTCTCATCCTCCTCCATTTCCCTGACTTCCCCTTCTAGCACTCCTAGTTCAATGTATGGGATATGGACACCCTACCTTGCCTGGCATATCCTTTTACACATATCCAGGGAATTCTGGAATTCTTTTGAATTCCTTGAGTGCTGCTGTATTTGTCATATTCTCTTATCAGTTTCTGATATCAGTCTCTGTTTGACTTTAAGGATTTAATAGTCTGTTAGTGTGAGCAGTTCATTACTTTCCCACACAGCTGGTTTTTTACCTGTTGACTTTTGCCCACCAGCTCTTTTGGAAGAAATTTTTTGACTGAGATCTTGACCTCCTTATAAACAGTACAGAATAGGAACAGGAACATAAAATATAATACTTGTTTTTTACTTCTCTCTGTTATGAATGCGTACATCTAATAATATCCCAGGGCAACTATCTTATTTTTGCTGTGTCTATATTACTATTTTTCATGCAAGAGTGATCAAAACGGGCAAAAATTTTATTAATCTTTATGATCTGGGCTATTTCTGAAACAAAGAGATCCATGAAAATGCAAACTCTTTGAATAGCTGCCTTTGGATTTGCTCATATTTTGCCATTGTACTAGTGATCATTGTCAGTTCCTTCCAACTGAAATACTCTATTCTATTCTATTCTATTCTATTCTATTCTATTCTATTCTATTCTATTCTATTCTATTCTGTTCTGGCTTATTCTAGGTATGACTAGGTTACCATTTGGGGCAGTATACAAGGTGAATGATATAATAATTGGCTTGCTAAGCCTTTTTTGCCAAGCTATGAAATTGAATTATAACTAAGTTATAGAACAGTTTTGAAAAGTGGCATGGACCATAGCAAATTTTGTAAATAGTCTCTATCATTTATCACATGACTTTGTTTGTTGTCACAGCTGTAGTGTATTCACAATGATGTTTGCTTCTCACTTGAATGCTAAATTGACACCTATTTTGAAAGTAGAATCCAATTTTGAGCTTGAAGAAAAATTCCTACAATATTCTTTTCCAAAATTATAGTTCACAGTGGATAACATACCATGGTTTTACAGCTTTTGTTCCACATTCTTCTACCTGATTTACCACCCATCCTGGGTACTGATGAAAGTGTTTTTTTAAGCCAACAAAACAGAACTATGACCTGGGCCAGTTCATCTCCCATGAAAGAAAGTACTTGGATAATGCCTCCAGATATACTTTTCCAAACTTAAACATGCAGTTCTCAAAAGTCAGCCCCATTAAGATTTATTCCTTTGAGCCAAGCACAAACCATGGCATTGCTGAGCATATACTTTTTAGCAACCAAGCCTATTCTTATTCTCCACAGGGTTGTGGAAAAGTCCCCCATAAGGGAAATAACGCAGCCCATGGGAAAACTATGCCAAGCAGATGTTCAGATATAATTTTTGATGAAAAGTTCTGTGGTCCCCAGAGACCATTTCCTCATTCACTCAGCAGATTCAACTCTACTGGAACAAGCAGATGCAGTACAATGGAAGGGATCTGCCCTTCTATTTGTACTCAGTGCAAGGTTGCCCTATTAAATCCTTAAAAAGAAACTCCTATTTGAGCAGAAGTTATTCAAGGAGAAAGATGTCCCTTACTCTAAATTACTGTATTATGTTTTAAGTTAAAACTGCAGAGATTGGGAGATTTCAAACTAGTTGAAAGTGGGGAACATAAAACGGTGAAGCTTCACTCTTTCCAATTTTCTTTCCATTGCTGCCTTCACATGTGTTTATCTCTTCCCTGTCCTCCTTTTCCTACTCCACCTATTTACTTTCTTCTAATACAGATAAAAAAATCTCTTTCTAGCTAAGATGGATTGATATCCCATGCCAGCCTTCTGCCAGTGTTGCACCAGTAAAGTTTACACCAGCACAAGGTAAACTTACCAAAGAAAATTCTGTTTGCAATTTGTAAGACTCACAAAATGAATTTAGCAGATGGAGAATCCAGCCTTGTGTGTTCCACTGACAGTGGCCTACTTTAAGGTCAGAAGTTTCTTTCAGAGTAGCAGACAAGAAGTCGTGGAGGAGGCCACATGTGGCAATTCAGAATTCATGGTAGGGATTAGCAACACATTTTAGATGTATTTCTCTAAAAGCTGGCATCAGGCTTTATTCTTTATAAATAGGGAGAGCAGGAGGTAGGGAAAGAAAACTCACTTCTAGCTGTAAATTGTACCTTTCTAACACCACTGACCCATGAGTCATTCTTTCATGCTGGGCAGATATATTCCTTTTGAAATGTGTTCATCAGATTATTAAAACCTATGGAATGACTGTTGCAGTCCAAAGACACTGAACAAAAATGAAAATAGAAACTTTGACTGTGTTTACACCAAAAAGCAAGGTCTTGTATTAGTTAAACTCTGATGCAACATTCATATTTAAGTACAGTAGGCCAGATTCTGCCCTCAGATACACCAGTCAGCTTGGTAAGGCTTGGCATGCAGGGGACAATTTCAAATCTAATCCCATGGTATTTTTATAATACCATGCCAAATAGGGCATAATATATTTTTAGAAATTTTCTCATTTATAATAATCAAATGCTCTTCAAGATGATTCATATTAAAAGAAACAATTATTTTGGGTTACAGGACATATTTGTAATTACGTGTAGACACTTACTTGGATGCAATTCAGCATCAAATAAATTCAAAACATGGATGCATGCCAGTGGCAGGGATCAAATAAAAATCTCAACGAAGTGAGCCTGTTACTCCATACCTTTTGCAGTTTCCTTTGCCTGCTAGCTCAGAGCACCCTATAGCTTCACAGAGATGAAGAACTGAAAGGGACCTCTAGAGATCATCTGGTCTATACTTCTGTACAAGGATAAATTCAAACTGACAAGGGGAGAGATCTGTCAGTGAGGGTTTAATATCTATTGAAAATATTTTTAAATGGAAAATTCCATGTGCTCCCATATTCTTCAGTATTTTTGCAGACAGATAAGATTTCTGTAATGGCTTATTTCAATGGATTTTAATGCAAATTAAGATTTCTTCTTTTCTTTTCCCGCTGTAAGCAAGAGAAACAGCTGAGAATGTTCTGTCCCTCCCTGGAAAGTTAGCAGTTTATGGCCTTTCCATTTCATCTTTTAGAAGAGACACAGTAGAGAGTCTGCAGCTTTCTCATCGCATTTATGTGCACATTAAAGCCTCCCTATACTTGCTGCTCTTCTTGTGGTCCTTACATAGTTATTTCCATCTCTTTCAACTGGAGTGCCAAAAGCAGAGGCTCAGACCTGACCAGCAGTGAGGGGACTACAATAGTCATGTCCCACGTGTTGCATATATCTTTTCTCAGTTTGCAATAGCCTCACAGTGCTGACTCACATCTAATTCGTAATCCACCAGGAGCCTCATGTGCATCCACATGTACTAATTGTTGCCTTCAGGTTTCAGACTATTTCCCCAACTTGTCAAGAGCTTTTGAATTCTAATTTAGTCCTTCAAAAGGGTTTGTGATACCTTTCAGATTAAAATACTTCAGTCCTTTATCCAAAACAATAACTTTTGAAGAAAACTGGGCCTGAGTAGAGGTTGGAACATTTCCATATTTTTAAGAATGAATGATGATTAATTGCTGTTTCACCTATGCAATATGAAAATTTCAATATAATTTATTTTAATTTATTTAATACAGCATCAAAAGCTTTTCTAAGGACAGATTTATCCTGTGATTTTTTTCTAAACAGCTAAAACTCAATTTATTTCTTTCCTTGGATAGATGTATCATTTTCAAGGCAAAACTTAAAAAGCTTTATAGTTAAGGTTCATGCTCCTAAGAAATAACATTATTAAATCAAAGCTATTACTGCTCATACTTTTTAACTTGAATACAGGCAGTCTATTTATTAACATGGATGAAAAATTATTACAGTTATTAACCTGCAAATCACTGGGGTAATACGTTATTCCAATCATTCTCTAGGAAGGTAGGGAAATGGGAACAATATTTTGAAAGTTATCTTTAATGTAACTTGCCATCTTTCTGTCAAAGTCAAAAAGAGTCTGATAGGACAACAATTCTGAGTTAACACTTTTTATCACTTTTTCACCTGCCTGAAAGCAGGGAGCACTCACTACACTCTGGGCAGAAAAAGTTGTTCTGCCTCAGGCTGTGTTATCTCCCCTCTCCTGTTCTGCTTTCTCACATAATTGAGAACAAAAGAAGCATTTTTAAACCACATTTTAAGGCAAGCTGCCACAGTATTATCCTGTGGAGAACGTGGTTTGATGTAGCCCAGAAGGTCACAGAGCTACCAGATCTACAAATGATCTCTGTGTGATCCTACAACTCTTCTGTCTGGACTTCTCTGACTTCTCCCTTCCCCATGCACTTCGTGCATTCAGCTTAAAATATATTTGATGAGGGTTTGGGGTTTTTTTTCACAATTATTAGCTTCTTATTATTCAAAACCAGTTGCTATGTTAATGAAACAAGTACTGAAATGAGGCATCTCTCTAGTGTGTTAAATAATGTCATAAGATTGTTTTTATGCATTCACACACATCTAGAATATTTTTTATTCTGTTGATGATGCACTATCTTTTCCTTGACAAAGTCTCTGGACGAGTAATAGCACAAAGGTGTTTCTTCAGTGATTTCTGGAGACAATAATGCCTTAAACATAGGCCTCACAGAACTAAAAGAATAACATCAAAGAATAACCTTTGTTTTGCAAAGTCTAAACTTTAGAGGATGGATCCTATCTGTTGGTAAGCCTTCCATGTCTTCAAGCATTCCCCAGCATGCCTCAGTTGAACAGACCATGTAAAGTTCATATGTTTAAGTAGGTATGTTGAAATACATATAAATATATATATATGTATCTCATGTTTGTGGGTGCATGTGCATGTACGTCAATGAGGGGCATGGATTAAAGGTACTGTTATGGAGTCCTGGACTTACGCTTCTTCTGATCAGATGCAACTTTCTTTCTTAAGATTTCATTTTTATATAGACACAGAGCAGCACATTGGACACAAGTCAGCTATACTACTTTCAGTCAAAGAACAAGACCTGTTTTTTGTGTGTGTTCCACTCCAGAGACATGGTTGGAAATGCTCAAAGACTGTCTTGGCAGGGTAGGCAGACTGCTCAACTCATTTCAGCAGGGGAGAAACAATCTTTGTGAACTACAAAGTCGTGATAAATTCGGGACTTGTCCTACCAGTCCATTTTCCCAGTGCACAGGCAAGTAAAGAAATTTAGGAAAAACGTAACTTTTTTTGTTCAAGGCAGTGTGGGTTGAGGTAAACATAGTTGGAGTTTTCTATTTGATGTAAATCTCCTTAATGGTGTATGAGGGATGGTATGGGATTTGCTTTAATTTCTATATATATCTTCATGGGAAAGTACAGCTAAGGTTGCCCAGGTATGTTGCCTTGACTCCCCTGAGGGTTAGGTAGGGAGGCATGCATGGGGAAAAAAGGAGCACAAAGGGAAGGGAAGAACCTGGTTCCCTGACCTGCCTGTCTGTACCTTTATATCTAACTTGCACATTGAAGATTAGTAGCTAAAACTCTACTGTCTGAAAGGTGTATACCCAACCCCTTTTGGTCACCACTGTAACTTGTTTGTGACAGGCTGTACTTTGTTCTGGCTGTCCGGAGTCAAGGCTGCCACTATGCATTCCTTTCTGCTCTCCATACCTCTAGGAGTAAACTCTAGTTTCTGGTGAAACACCCTGAGCTAAATCAGTGTTTTCCCCATGGCATCTACCAGATATGGAAAAATAGTGGACATAAGCTATCCCTCCTAGAATCTTACTTCTTGGAGGTAGTAAAAGATGTCACTTATTTATTTGACCTCTGCTCACTTTATCACCTTCATTGATGGGGAAGTGTAACCCTTCTGCTGGTCTTCTGGTAGACCACCTTGTCTCTCATTCAGCCTCTGACTTACAACAAGTGGAATTTTTCCAGGAGCACAAATAATTAGATCTCCTGCACTGTGTTCCCTGTATCCTTGAAGAATCCTTAAAATTTTCCTCCGTCCTTTGGCTCCTCACTGCTCAATTTATCTTTCAGTGTATATTTGCTTTGGTAATATGCATTTCAAAGCAGAAAAGTTGTGATTGATGTAGCTTTTTTTCCTTTTTTATTTGAGTTACACATTAGCAATTAGGCACCAGCTTTGCACCATAGGGTCTCCTTCCTGTGGTTTTTCTTCTAGTGCTGTGACTTTGTTTCTACCTTTGCTGTGCTGCTACTTAACTTTGCTTCTCCCTGCAGGAGTGTTTCTGATACTAAGCAACATTGGACAGTAGGTTGGTGAGGAGTTATTAAAAATGAGATGATAATGTTACATCAATTTATGTTTCAAAAGAACAAGAGACTTTGCCAGGTGGACTTTGCTGGTTTGAGGTAACTTCTTATTAATGTCTAGCAGATTTATCTGCTGACAGGAGTGGATAAGATAGTCTTGAAGTTGTAAAAGCCAGGAGATCCCATTATGCGATGGGTATATCCCATTTGCAAAGCATGGCTTGCATTTTGGATATTAAATTAACTTTCCTGAATTTGTAGGTTTTAGGGACAGAAATCATCAATGTGACTCATTTGAAAAAATACCCAGCAGGTTTTGACTACTTTTGTAATAGAAAAATAATCCCACAGGCAGATCACATTATCTAGAGCAAGAAATTTTCACAAGAAAGATTTAGTAAATGTCTCAACATATTGAAGTAAAACAGACAAACGGATAAAGATGAGAGACACCTCCTTTTTATGCACGTGGAATAGTGTTTAAAGTACAAAAAAGTATCTACTGAGCACAACTGAATGGGCTTCAGCAACTTTCATTTTTTGATACCTTTCAGATTAGATAAGAGTAAATTACAAAATAATAGCAAAGAGAATATAACATTCATGGATGTCATTTTAGAATAAATTCCATCCCAGGTTAGTGCATGAAAAAGAGCTATATCCCTGCAGGGATTATTATCAAAGGTGTAATTCAAGATGGGGAAGAACCACAAAAAAACCCGACAAAAATCCCAACCCAATGATATTTAATGAAAAACATTTTTAAATGGGCTAAAAGATAATTTTCTTCAAAAGACTGTATGTTCTTTACATATTTTCTTCCCTCTACAATATTTCACATATACCAGTGGTCTGGATAAAAGAGAGTCATCTCACTGAATTTATGTTGCCTTTTCAGTTTGAACTCAGCAGGTCTTTGCCATAAAATGAAAGGTCTAAAAACCTCTTCTGCTTCTCCTGAAGAGAAAGAAAAGAGAACCTCGTAGTTGGACCAAATCATACAATGTGGTTAGTATTCACTGTCTCCCATGTATTGCCATCTAGCCAACAAAAACAAACATCCCAGGTCACTCAGAGGACATGGTATTGGTCACAGCAAGTCTATGATCTCAAGTAAGCTGAGGCAGTTTCACAGGATGCATGATTTGCAAAAAAACCTAAAACAAAAGAAGCAGACAGTTTGCACTTTATATATTGGTATGTATAGCACTGACTGCTATGTGGGTTTACAGATATAGCCTTCCCTAGAGATTTATAGAGAAGGGGAAGCTTAGATGAAAGTTCAGATTGTTACCTGTCATGACATACTGGTTTTTGACATGAACAGTGGAAAGATCCCAGTACAGATTACACACACAAAAAAAACCCAAAACAACAACAACAACAACCAAAAAAACAAACAAAATATCTCAAAAAAACCCAAAACAAAACCAAAACAAAAACACAAAAAAACCCCAAAACTGAAAACAAACAAACAAACAAACAAAAAAACCACCATGAAAAAAAAACAATAGCAGAGGATAATATTCTGTATATCATGAACATTTTAAATTGCAAGTCAGTGGGCTGAGTTTCCAGCAACCAGTTTTCTAAGGTTTCTCTGGGTTCTATTGACCCCAGGGTGGTCACGGAGTCACCACCCTCTGTTCCTGGGCAGTCTCTCTCCCTGCATCCCCGCCAGTGGTGCACAAGCACCTTGACGTGCTCTTCCCTACTACTTCTGCTCTGCCATCAGAGCTCTGCCCTATACCACATTCCTAAAGTCAGTTCCTCATGGCTACAGGCTGGTGGGGCATGTAGTCTCCCCCCACCAGCTGCAGCTTTCTCTGGGCCTATCAGTCTCAGAGAGAGAAGGTCTCAAACCTGAAATTCAAAATAAAGGATTTTTCTTGGAATATGGCTTTGTTGATAACCATGATATAATAACAGAGCCCTGGAATTTTCCCCTGTCTTTGTCCTTTTAAAGTTCCCACAAGACATGTGTGCCGGTGTTGTCCTGGCAGAGTTTTGCCAGAGCCACTGGCTAGCATGACTTGGCACTGATTGTTCAGGATAAGGCACAGAGGACTTGGCACCCCACGTTTGGACTTATTTCAAGAAAATGCAGCTTGCTAAAGTCTACCAATGTCTTGTGTAATCCTAACAAATTCCAGCATTACTGTGGAAAGCTACAGGACATTTGAAAATTTTCTGGAAAACTTACCATTTTTTTTAATTTAGTTTTCATTCTCTATAAATCATGTGTTGTGGTTCTTACAAGTAAGTTTACATTACCTGCAATTTTATCTTAATTTTACCTTGAATTTTAGACTTGAATCAAGGAGTAATTGAATTCCTAGAAGTAACAATTAAATTAAGAATTCTTTTCTCATGCGTTTGCATAAGTTTGGACAGAGATACTTCTATTGA
The DNA here is from genome assembly GCA_013399855.1 of Oxyruncus cristatus. Taxonomy (NCBI): domain Eukaryota; kingdom Metazoa; phylum Chordata; class Aves; order Passeriformes; family Cotingidae; genus Oxyruncus; species Oxyruncus cristatus. Next base: position 1,584,826 of record VXAY01000172.1, read on the forward strand.
TAGACAGAGGGTCATCAAGCTGTTTGGATAGAGAGCAATCAAATTGTTACCTGTTTCTGGTGCTTCAGCCATCTCTGGAATAATATACAGGCCAAGGGCTCATTCTTGGCTAATTGTTACACAGTAATTTTCATTGTTCTGCTTTCATAGTGAGCTGGTATCTCACCTGCAAGTCGCATCTAAAGATGAAGAGAAGTATCAAAGAAACTTCCCTTCTTACTGTTCAGGATGTGGGCTCAATTACGCTATCCTGAAATGAATTGTAGGATTACAGTAGCAATATGGAAAGCTGAACCATGAGACTTTACAATTAGGAAGGAGGAATCTGACCTAAACCAAAACTGTTTTCACTCACTCACACTCTGTCACCCACGCACTCAACAAGATCCAAGTTGCGTGTGTTCACGTAATCCGGCCGGCACGCAGGCACCAAGGCACACGTGTCCAGGTGGTCTGGCCAGGGTTCCTGGCAGTGACCCAGAGGATAAGAGACATCAGCTATTGTGTCTTCATGAGATTTACTGATCTTTTCATTGGACAGTAACCACATCTGCCACCATGACCTTCTGTAGCAAGATTCTGTACCTGCCACGCAAAGAGGCTGTGCTCAACATACACGCGCTTGGGGGTGTTTGCAGTGACCGATTGGGGAATCCTAAGTTGTTTCCAGCTCATCCATACTTGATACACTGTTCTCAGTTTGACTCCAGTATAATTGCTGCAATAAGAAAAAAAAAAAAACAAAACACAAAACCAACTAGTTAATAAGTCTATAAATAGATACATATCTATAAATCAAGATATAAATCTGGAGTGAATATGTTGCTGAGTCTGAATGTTTATGTTGTTTTTCTAACCTCTCCCCTTACAGTTTTGATACAGTTTTGATTTTTGCCCAATGAGACCAGGAGTGGATTTTGGTTTCTAGCACATATGCTGAACAACAGTGAAAGGATCTCTTTGTCCTCTCTTTGGCATATTGGTCTTGAGATAATATAATATTCTTATCAGAGTTTGAAGTTCATCAACTTCTGATTAATTTAATGATTCTTCTGAGCTTCAAATAACAGTATTATGTAACATGATCTTTTTTCCTCTCTCTTCCCAGAGGGTGACCAAAAGAGAGACTTTTGGATTTTGTAAGTGCCTTTTGTCACTATACTTTTGTTTGGTTGTTTGGTTGGTTAGTTTGGGGGGTTTCTTGTGTTGTTTTTTTTGTTGTTGTTGTTTTTGGGTGGTTTTTTTTGGGGTTTTTTTTTGTTTTGTTTTGTTTTGTTTTGGTTTTTTGTTTTGTTTTGTTTTTTCCCAAGAGAAGCTTAGCTGGAAATAAGAATCCCCTTTTAAAACTGTGTAGAGCTTCACGCTCACTAGTGTAACTTTAGAAACACTTTGTCCTCGCTGGAGGCCTGATAAAGTTTGCTGGATACCACTTCTATGTGTGAAAGTCCTGAAACTAACCATATTCTTGTAGTCTTTCTCTGAGCTTGTTACTGCCCACGGCACACCTGGTGGGCTATAACATAAGGTTGTCCCATCTGATCGGTACAACCAACTTAGGGGAGCTTTGCTCTGTAAAAGATATATTATTTGAAGCTAATGATAGTCTCCCAGGTCCTTTGGTGGCTTTCAGGCCGGATTTCTTAACAGAAGCAAGAAGGAATCTCCGTGGGCTCCCCCAGGAGTTCAGCCCCCGGGACCCGCCTTGGTTTCCAGCCCCGACGGCGCTGCGCTGCTGCCCGGCCTCCACCATTAGATGGCAACAACTCCCCGGCTAAACCCGCGGCTCGCCGGCTGCGGCAGACGGATGGAAAGCCCAATTTCCTTTCCAAACCCCGGCCCCGCGTCCTCTTTCTTGTTTGGGAGCGGGGAGCTGGCGAGCCCCGAGGCACCCCCACCCCTTTCCCGCGGGGCCGTGTCCCACGGCCTGGCCCACCCGCTCTCGGTACACCCTGCAGCAAAACACGGTGGGCAACCAAAAGCCCCTCACTTCCCTCGAAAATAGGCAAAGACTGGGTTTGCTTAACTTAAAAACACACAATTTATGAGCTTTGTTGCAGTATGAAGCATGTTTTCAACACGTGGAAACGACAAAAAAGTAACTGCTTTGAGGCACCAATTATGAATATTTTGTTCATCAAGTAGTGGAGGTTATGAAACATTGCATTAGATGCATTTTTTTTTCCTACTTTGCATGACTTCAAATTAAAACTGCTAAGTAGCATCAAAGGAAATATGGTTGGAGGGAACCCAGTACATCTTAGTTATTCTGCTCCTATTCTGATTTGGGTCAGATCAGCTACTCCAACATCATTCTCAGGGGATGCTTGTCCAGCCTAATCTTAAAGATACAAAGGTTCCATGATCTCCGGAATAGATTGGGTCTTTCTCATTCTGGTGACTTCAGTAGCTCTTAAAAAAACATTTCTCAAGTAGAGGTCAAGATTTACAGATGAAACATACAGACAAGTTTGAGTTTCCAATGTCAGCTGGTCTGGTTCTTCAAAATCACAGAATCACAGAATCATAGAACATTCTGAGTTGGAAGGGACCCACAAGGATCATAAAGTCAAACTCTGGCACAGGACAGCCCCAAGAAACACACACGGTTGGCCCTCCTGGCTGCCAGGGCACTGCTGACTCATATTCAACTTGCCACCAACCAGGGAGCCCAGGTTGCCTTCCGTGGCACTGCTCTCCAGTGTCTGATGCCTACACACATGAGGATGCTCGAATGTCTCAAAACATGTTAATGCCCAAGAACCCGAGAAATAACAGACTGTCCACAGAATTACACACTTAATTTAATTGTATTGAAATCTTCACAACAATAAAGTTTTACTTTTTTGCCTAAGCCGGCCATTGATCAAGGTAGTGCTATATGTGGTCAAAACAAACTAATACCCCAAATGTCTTGGTTTCCAGTAGTAAGATATGCAAATGTGTACAACAAATAAGAATTTTAAGCCTAAATTTTAACATTAACAGCTTTTTCCATTGTAGCTGCTACTTTCCCATTTGAGCTCTGTAAGACAGTAACCATAAGATTTTCATAAGTTCCTTATTTTCAGTGTTTAGGAATTGTGTTTGCCTTTCCAGCCTATGCTGTATTATTTGGTTCATCATCTTCATTTTCTGTGTAGCTGGGTCATTATCCTCTCTCTTTCCAATGTACTTCCCCATTCCTATACTCTTGTTTCAAGGCTGGACTAGAACTTCATTCCCTTAATGTTCAGAGGCATTTTGCTGCTCCTGAGTAAAACTGAGTTTTACACAGTGAGCATTGTCTGCCACTTCTAAGATTTGCTGAAGCATTTCGGTGTTTTTGAAATTATTATCAGCAGCCCCTACGCTTGGGAAAGGGTAAATTATTCACCTGATCTTACAAGATCTTTTAACTCATCAAACAGAAGCGCCAAATTGCACAGTTAAGTGGTTGCACAATATCTATTTGCTTACTTCTGTTGACACAGAAATTCAGGGCTTCCTGTGGAGGGAAATACTTTTATCACAATTTTTATTACACAGTGTAACACCTTCCATCCTTCCTCTTTTAACCTTTACTTAGACCCTATGAGGCCAAGAAGAAAGTTGATGGCATAAATACCACTTTGATCATCGTGAACTGGCTATGTCTTTGAGCTTATTTAATTGCTTGGGTTAGCTTTGATTCTTTGTGTATGATATCTGCTTGCACCACCTGGATTTTGGATTTACCAGCTATCTTCTGCAGCACCAGCTGACCCACCGCAAGAGAAAAACCTAACAGTGACAGAAATAACAGCCTGGGCCAAGAAGAGGCCCCAAATGTGATGTAAATATTTAGTTTCAGTCACAACAAGGAGTGTAAGAGAAAAGCGTATCCAAGAATTTTTAAGTAATACTTCTTGCCTCTAAGCAGGATTGGCTCTACTTATAGAAGTTAATCATTAGGTCACTTCTAATTAATAATAAACATTCAGTTAAGCATTTTCTCTGCATTTAAAATGGTATCTGCATTCCCTAGTAAAGTAAAGTACTTCTTTGTATGTACTCCATAAGTATGAACTCCCTGGCAGCCCCTTTCATAAAATTTGCCTCTTGCCCAAAAGATACCTTGGTTGCTGGCACACTATAAAATGGCTTTTATGGAGTCTTTTACACATAGTTCCACCTACAACAAATTATTAATGTGAGATTACCATAATAATGGAAATAAAACTGTTCTTTTTAATAACAGCAATTGCTACCTGACCAGAAGAGTCATGACAAAAAAAATAGTATGGGGTGTAAAAACCATCACCCATGCATCTCAGGACTGAAGAGATGCTCACATGGCCATTCTGCACAGAAACAGCCCTTGACCAGACAAGACAGAGGAATGGAATCCTACCAGATGATGCTGAATTGTGACAGTCAGCTAATTCTGAACAAATCTCAGGTTGATGGACCAATTATTCTCATATATTAGGTGGTGCGCTTTATAAAGGGTGTTAGGCCTTTCTTTTGTCTGTACCTGTGGACAAGCCATGAAAACAATCAAAATCCTGGAGCATATCAGGACTTATTTTTCCAGACCAAATATTCTTTTGCAACTGCTGGATTGATTTTGCCTTATTTTTGTTTTTGCTGGGTTTGTTGGGTTTTTTAAGTGTGCTTTCAATTTGCTTCTCACCAAATAAACATGAAGTCTTGTCAGCAAGTTTCTCTTCCTCTACCCTGAAGTCTAATGTAAAGAGAAAGCAAAAATTTTCCTCCTGTCTTCTACTTCATAGATAGCATAAATCTGAGTGAACAAATAATTTGCAGTGATTTACTCAGCAATCCTCATCACATGTCCATGGGGGAATTGTCCATAGAAAGGCTGTGGTTTGCTAGAATATATCTGTTTAAAAAAAAAAAATCACCAAGTTACTTTGGCCAGTAATCAAGTTACCTGGAATATTTGGGGTAAATGAGTGTTCAGTGACCACAAATATAATTTACTTTTGTATTTAAGTGAATGCCAGTGGGACAAGTGGTAGGTATTTAAGTGAGACTAGCACAAAGCCCATCCTAAAAAGCAGTCTGCCGAATCACAGTCCTTCATGCGAGGCAAATGAGTGGAGGGAGGCCACAATCCTCTCTTTGCCTGGCTGGTTGGGGTCCTCCCACAGCTGTGGCTCTATGGTATGTCAGCAATTTCTCCTTCTGTGTGCCTGGCTGCCCCCAGCCACTCCTCAGCCATCTCACGGGGGTCTTTACCACAAGACCAAACTTTGCAGGGGAATGCAGCATTGGGGCAGCAGAGACTGAGGTGCAGCAGCTCCTCTTCTACTGTCTCTGTCACCAGTGTCTGCACTTGGCAGAAAATGGAGCAGACAGCTGAGGAACATGGGTGGAAGAAGGAAAAGCGATAATGTCGTAAAATACATAACTACTTGCTACAGGAGATGTGAATCAGAGATTTCCGTTGGTTTGGTAGAGAGCACATTTTTCTGAATAGTCTGAATTCTCCAAAGAGTCATGGTATAATAAATCCATTACTTATAGCACTGGAACAAAGATACCACAGCCATACAGTGCAAATTGCTGATCCCATGTAAACTCACTTGCTGTTTCAAATTTCTTCAATAACTTTTGTTTAAGTTAACTTTGCAATAGTGGTCTACACAAGTAAGATATTCCATGTCCCTGTACAGTCCGAATAAAAGCTAATAGCTGGATTTATACAAAAAAATTCCACTCTTGTTACTTCAACAGAAATGTGATTGTTTGTCTTTTTCTGATGTGAGTCAGATCCTTTGTGCTGTGATTGAATAGTGCTCAATATCCAGCATCAGCAGTTGTGAAATTGCAGCCATAGAATGCTGGTGGGGAGCATCCTGAAGGCTGTGTTCAAAGTCTCTAGACAACATTTTCCACCTGCTCTTGCTTTCAAATTACTGGCTTGCAGAGTCAGTTTGTGGTTCTTACTCTTGTTGAGAGATTTCATATGCTTCGAAACAGTCTGATTAGATAGTGGACTGGTTTCTGCATGCAATGGCTTCAGAATCTTGACTCCTCACACTAGGTCATCAGAGGATGACCAAAACAGAAGCATCTACTTCCTGACTCCTTCATTCATGTGAAAACTCACCTATTCTGAGCCTCCACTTTGAGCACTGCTACAACAGAAACTCAAGCAGGTGTTTTCTTTTTTAATACCAACTATGGCATTTTAAATCATACCATGATGCTGTATGCAGCTTTATCAGAAATAATGATGCATTTATTACTTATTAAAAGTATTTTCTAGTTCTAAATAAGCAAGCAGTAAGGACCAATAGAAGTAGATGTGTAGAGTGAAACAGATACCAAGAACTTGGCTTCCAATCTATCCATGTTACAAGGTACTTAATATCACTCTAACTCCAACCTGCTCCCATTGACTAAAAGATCAATCTTAGCTATAGTAAATTAGGTGCACCTCTACAACTCATCTTCAAAGAGAAACTCAAGAAGCCCAGTTCATGCATACCAAGACTACTGTAAGATGTGAATGAAAATACAGTGACTGAGGGCAAGTATTCTCTCAAAAACAGCCGTGATGGGAATTAAAATACTAACATAGAGGTACCAGCTCACACCCATGATGTGGGTCTTTGAAAACAACATTTATAACATTCTGGGATGTTCTGTCTCGGTCAGTTGCTTAATACGCAATGAAGTGTTGCTATCATTCAATTACTTTAAATAATTTAATTTTTTTCCCAAGCTTTACCTGCATGGCAGGATGCCTGCGTCTAGACAAAATGCAACTTTTTCTTCATATTTGAGTTAGGGAAGGTTGAATAGCTTATAGGTTAAAGTTTTTTGGGCTTTGCCTGTTTTTTTTAAATTATGTGAGAGATTTAAAGATTTTTTTTTTTTTAATAGCTCTACCACCTCTGCAAAAGGTAGTGAAAATTGGAAATTTAGGAGAATTATCACTCCTATACTGGAAATTGTCTCTGTTCAGCCTGCAAGTTAACTACACAACCCTTCTATCCAACAACTTTGCAATATAGTTTTTACTTCGGAGAGCGCAAGTTATTTTTCTTTTCCAGCAGAAAGCAGTCTTTCATTCACTCCATGGATGAACTGCGTGTTCCAAGTGTGCCAAATGGGCACAATGGCCAAAGAGCAAGCAGGAAGTCTGAGGAAATAGAAAGAGACATCCAATACTGGATTAAAAATTGAAATATCTGGGTTCATTTTTTTTCCGCCACCTGGCCTTAGACAAGTCAGTTATGGCAGGCTCAGCTCTTGGTACCTCTCCCAGCTCTACCATGTGGTTATCGTGACAACTGAGATAGATGCTGTGGTCACCCCTGGCTGCGTGAGGGGTGCCCTCATGGTATCAGCCCCTTCCTCAGCCAGTGCTGCACTCAAGCTGCAGTCGATGCTGTCTTCATACCTACATCAGGTTCTGTGAAAATAAACTCATTCCAGTTTGCATGGTGTTGGGCCTCCACAGACAGCCTTGAAATCATGTTTTATTCAAGCCAGACTCTGATTAGTGTGTACAGATCATGCTCTGAAGAGTAAAAATAAAATTAGGAAATGTCCTTTGAAAAGATTCCTCAGTGTGTCATCATCAAAGCCAAGATTTGCAAAAGCATCTGGACTGTAATTTGCACAAAGATGTAGTAGCACTTCATCTGTATTTGTAACATTGTAATGCTGCATCACACATCTCTGTGATATGGACTATTATTCTAGGACTATCTTGTACTTCAGGGAATAAGGGATTAAGCTATATTTTGAAAACAACAGAAGTTTGCCCACTTCAGTGGTTGCATCAGCCCAGCTGCCTTGGGAAAACACTGATTTCCCTAATCAGCCGAATTGTATCAATATCAAGCATAAAAAGATTATTTCCAGGAACTTCCACATTACCAGATGATACTGAGAGGACAGCTGCTTCCTCTTTAGCATTACCATTACATCCTGTTTTCCCCGAAGGAACCTGATATGTAAAACTCCGTTTCTAGACCAGGGCCAAAAGAGTTGTCCTGAATATGAATCTGATGTGTGACTGTCTCCTATTTCTTGAGCCTTACAAAGCCGAGTGCCACAATGCTGAAGTACGTGGACAGATCTACAGTCTGATTTTTGGAAGTGCTGTGCCAGTCCACTGAGGGTTTTTGCAGACTGCCATGGGCAGACATTTCTGCTACAGGTGGAAGCAAAGGACCAAGCAAAAAGTCTTGACCTTTATGTCTTCATGACACAGTCTGCCCAGTAGTTACATTTTTGTTTAATAGAAAAAAAGCCATGCTGGAAATCAGATTGCAGAAGACTGTAAGTGGGAAGAGACTTCTCGAAGCCTGTAATTCACTCCTCCTTCATAAAGTTTAGGGTGCTCAGCATTACACCACCCTCTGAGTTTTATATGTCCATACAGATGGAGGCTTCATAGTCTCTCTTATCTTCTGTCGCAGTGTCGAGTGATTCTAACGGTAAATAATCTCTTCCTTACATCTGAGGAGAAATTCGCACATTCCAGCTCCAGTTCTGAAGTCAGTTCTGAATTTAAGATTGATATAATTTTAGCCTTTTATGAGGGCTAATTAAAATGAACTTGATATTTTTACCAGGTCTCAAAAACTCACCATCATCTTCAATAGATTCCACTCCTGGTGGAAAATGGAAGAGCCTCTAGGAGACACTAATGGAGACAGAAAGCATGCTTTGTCCTGGAAAATCTCCTATCCTATGTGATGTATACTGTCAGGACAGATTGCAAAACTTGTGCAGAGGATGTGGAATTTTTAAGGCCACCAACCAAACAAGATTTGTGGAGGCCATTGGTCAAAATATAAATCCAGTCCTTAAAACTGTAGCAGTTTAAGCTTTGAATCAGAGAACCTTGGTGTGTTTATTTGCCAACTAAACTGCACCTTTTGAAGTTTGTAATTTTCCCTCATTAATAGAATAGATTTCCTGCAACACCCGTCTTCTTCCCACCTTGCTGCATCCGTATTCCAGGTGGAGCTGACTTTTTTGAGTTTAATGCCACTGGAGGGTCACAGCCAAAACCAGAGAGAATGATACTCACATTTGAAAAAGAGAGGAACCAATCTTGTATAGAGCAGGTGGAAACCAGATGTACTTGAAACTGGGGTGAAAAGAAGCAGAAGTGTCCTGACAATTGAAAATGATTGTTTCCATCAGGTTACACAGCTCTGTATTTCCTAGATCACATACCCGGACTTAATTAGCACTTTTCAGAAAGAACATTGCTCTTTTTATTCTAAGTTTAAAAAAATATTAGCTTAGTCATAATAATTTATTAGAAAATGAAGGTTGATTTTTAATTATTTATTTTCCACAGAAATTACTGGAAAATTTATAGATTTCCTAGGATTCTTGTTTAAAACCTGACTGTTGATTAGTATGTGGATCTATGCCTTATGGGAGAGTAGAAGGCCTACTGCAGTGTAAAAAGCCTTCTCTTTAAAAGGCAATTCTTGTCCTGAATGTATTTTTGCAGCTTGTTTTGATATCTGGTGGCCTTTGAGGTGACAGTTCCAAGGCTACTGTCCCGAGGCAACTGTCCTGGCATAGGACCACTTCCTGAGGTCAGTGGTTGGGTGGCTGTTCAGAAGTACCTTGTTAGCCATGCCATGGCCCAGTAGGACACCCGGAAGCCCCACGGGGATATGGTGTTGACTTCTGTGCCGTGTGGGACTGTCTGGCCCCTTTGGTGAGCATCCCTGAGCAGAGTGCTGGGTGACGGAGTGGGCTGGACAGCAAGTGTGGTAGCTGTCGGTTGGCTAAGGAGTGGATAGGATGGTGCACCCCACCCAAGCCATGCCTCCCAAAGGAGCCTGTCCAGGGCAGGGAGTGGGCAGGACGCAGGGGAAATCAAAGCCGCCCTTTACATTTCTTCTGGGCGTGCCAAGATCTGGTAAAACCGAGAGCCTTATTGTGTTTTCAGCATCTCTACTTCTCTCTGGCTGAAGTGACAGTGGAAGATAACCTGCTTTATTGCAAAAGTTACCTGACACACCCAATTGGTTTATTGTGTCTATTCTTTGGGGGAAAAGCGATGAAAATGGAGACAGACAGGAGGAAGGTATGGACTGACCTTTGAAGGTCAGAAGAATGTAAAAGTGTCCACAGGGGTAAAGGCATGTTTGAGGAATGCTTGCGGATTTGGGAGATCTTTGCTGAAAATCAGTGCATAATCAGTCATTCTGAACATCTGCAACCAGGTATTTTAGATTTTGACAGATCCGAGAGGCCTCTCTTGTTGCACATTCCCATAACAGAATTGCATTCCAATCTATTGTCCACTAACAAGTTTGGGGGATTTTTTTGTAGCTTCAGGTTCTGTTATCATTCTTAGTACTGAGTTTGCCATAGATGCCTGTAAGGAACTACCTCATATTAATAAAGGCTTAATACAAGGAGCAGTCTTTACAAAGAAGTGTCCTTTCATTGCATTTCTGAAGAGATAACCACAGGGAATGATGTAACAAGCATCTGCAGAGCTTTAGTACCCTGCTGTATGAGAAGAGTCCCCTTCTATGCTGTGAATGTGGAAGAGAGAGGCGGAGGGAGACAAAGGGAAGGAAAAGACAGATGCAGACGAAAGGCAGAGGTAATGCTAAAACGCCATAACTAACCATTTGAAAGATCATATTGCACTTACTTTTGTGGAGTCAAACAGTTTAACTGTGACCCAGGGAAACACCATCACTACTGTTAAGAGCAGGAAGAGACAAAGCACGGGGAAAACAGTGGCAGATAAAAGCAGAGAGCATATTTATAATCGTAGAAAGAAATTAATCTAAACTCACTGTGGAGGATAAGTTGCTTATTTTTATTCACATGTACTCCTGCAATTTCTCTTTTTAACTTAAGGTGATTATTTTTATGTTTGGATCTGTGTGGCAGGTTCACCCAGAAAAGCAGTATTATTTTTTGGAAAATGGCAAGATACAGTACAACACTATCTGGCTGCATACCAAAGGTGCAAAAGCTGGGGATATTTTGAAGCTGGACCACCCATGGGGAGAGAGCAACAGATGTGCTGTGATTATCCATAACAAGTAGTTGTACTCCTGGCACTCTTTATTCCTTGCTACAACCTATACCTTTTTCAAGTGCATGACTGGCTTTCCACTAAATATGAAATGAGGACAAACTTTCTCATTCAGTTAAACAAAGGAAGTTGCCAGTCACACAACTGGGTAAAGCTGTGGCTTCTCAGAAATCATTCTCTGAGCAAAAGCTTTTGCAAAAATCGTGCCAAAACACAGTTGGTAAATGTGTCAGTGTCTTCTGTAACTAAGGTATTTCCTTATGTATGTGGAACTGAACCTAATATCCTCAGGAGAAAACCAGAATTTTTGTTCTCCCAGTTACATCAGGAATTTCACCAAAAAAAAAAAAACAAAAACAAACAAACAAACAAAAAAAAAACCACAAACAAACAAAAAACAAAACAAAACAAAAACAAAACAAAACAAAACAAAGCAAAAAAAACCCTTGCCTTGTATTTGGATATTAACCTAAACTCCGACTTTTTAAAAATGTACACCGAAGCTTCAAGATTGATGGCAGAGAACAAGTTGAAGATACACCCCTCCTACCCTATTTGCCCAAAAGCTATCAAGTAAATGAAGAGAATCTAAAAGCATGATCATTTTTAAAAATAAAATCATGGGTTTTGCTGACTAATACCTTTTGAAATTCAGTTCAAAATAATAGTGCTGAGAATTAACTGAAAACTTAAATAAGTTCCATCATGCATCACAGATAGCTTGCTTTTAATAGTATTTTCATAATATGATGGATTATATAAATTCATGGTGTCTTGCTCTATTCCCCAGTTCACTTTCATTGCTCTTCATAAATATTACTTTGTCATGATATTGATGACAACTGATTTATTCCACAAACTTGATGTCTTCCCTGTTTCCACATTACTCACAAAACACTGGCACATGAGTATCTGGTAGATATTTTTAGTAATTTACAAACTGCATTCAGATCATACATTTCCTACCTATTTTTTCTTATAAACTTCTCTTTAGGTTTGTTTTTTTTTTTTTTTGAGAATCTGTTGTTCATTATTTGTTTGGTCGTATTATTTCAGGTGACTGATTAAATGGACTTTCAGAGAGCCTTGAAAGTGTTGGCCTATTACTTTGGTTTCTGGAAGTTAACACTCCCATGTATGAACAACATGATTGATTTTTTCCTTGTATGACACCACTTGTAAATGATATACTGAATTCATATGAACTTTTGCAGGCTGTGAATAAGTTCCGCCTCCTGCTCATACAAGATTAACTTACTTTCTCATTCAGAAGAACAGATATAAAAACAAACACACAAATACATCTAATATTTGTCTTGTCTTATTTGATAGAATAGAAAGCTCTGGGAATTCATCTTCTAATTATGATTGCATAGTTAAAGAAAGTTTACTACAGGAAAAGAAAAGAAAAACAAACCAGTGTAGAATTAGAGAATTGTTATAACTGAAAATTTCCATTTTTAGTTATCTGAGAAGCTGCATATATTCACAAAGGATATTTTTGAGAGATTACAAGGTATTGAGAGCAACAAAAGTGACCCATTGCTCTGATCAAAGTTTCAAATAGTTAATATTATTTCTATCTGTGTTCATAAATAATTGCACATATTTAAATTCTTTTCAGCTTTAGAAGAGATGAGGGGGAAGAAGAAAATTATATTTAAACTGTACAGGAATGATCAGTTAGGAAAGAAGAATAGCCAGAGTGAGTGTGGAGGAAAAGAGACAAGAAGGAAAAGACAGACAAGAGCAGGAGAAGATACAAAAACAAAAAGACTTGAGCTATCACAAGGGAAAAATCAATCACCACAGAAGATGCTAAGACTTCACTTATTGCCTAGAATGTATTCACATCTTGTCCCAGAAGGGAAGATGTAGAAAATTTTCATCTTACAGTTGTCTGTGCCCACCTGGAATTAAAACTGAAAAAGCCATGAGACAACAGGGAACTCCATCTTATTCCTTCATGGACACACACTTTAGCCTGTTATCAAAGAGTAAATGATTCTTCCAGCAATATCAACACTGCCTTTGTCTGATTTACTGCTGTTGCACATTTTCTTTCCTAGAAGGAATAAACAGTTCTTTAGACACGGGTGCCTGAGTGGTCTTTTTT
>VXAY01000172.1:1597980-1689649 GCA_013399855.1 Oxyruncus cristatus
TTTTTTTTTTTTTTTTTTTTAAGAAAGAGATGCCGTTTTTGAGCAGCAGCTCTTTTTCTTTAAAATTAGACAAAAATTTGAATTTGCTTTTTCTCCCATGAAGACAACTGATTGCTGCAGTTTTTCTGAGCTTGGCCTTACTTTCTGTTTGTGACTAACCTCAGATTATTTTATGAATTCCGGAGTAATTTCTGATTTGCTGTTTTTCTAGGAAAACTCAAGGAGGAAGATATCCAAAAAGGATATGTCTTTTGTATTTCAAAGCTTCTCATATTCTGGAAAACATGTTTTACACTTGGATATTATAAGACTAGAGTAGGAGAGTATTAAGGGACACAGTTGCTGTCCAGGCCATCTAAAGGGCAGATGACAGAAATGCCCTGCTCTTTCTCAGTAAGTGTCCTGATGACTGCAGTCATTAAATGCTACTACTTGTCATTTGCTAGATGTCAGTCACTCAGAAATTCTGCAGCCTGCTACTGTAGTTGGTTTCTAAACTCTGAATGTGTTCCTTACGTGAATCTCAGGAGATTTGTCTTCATAAATTGTGGTGGTACGCAGATGAAAGAAAGAAAATCTAGGATTTTTTTTTTTTCTTTTCTTGGAACATCCTTTAAATCTCTGAGATTACCCCAGGGACTCTCACCTCTTGTGTAGCTGAATTAATCCCTCCTAACAACACTGATTTTTCTTCAGATCCTCTCCAACACATGGCCGAGTATTTCAGCAGTTTTTCTCTTGTTAGCATGCATTAAACCTCACGAATTTCATGATGGATCATCTGCCCGGCAGCATGGAGTCTGCAGCGCCATATTTGTTGATACAGCCTGTTGAGATCTAAGCTCTTTAATTTGCAATTGTAATGTGTAATTTTCTAGAAATAAAATGCAATTCAGTCACAGGACATTCAGAATCACTCAGTTCTAATCTATAATGTCAGCAAGCCCATTTCACTGACATTATTGTTTTGACACTGAGTGTAATAGAAATGATTAAGCCAGGAAGAGAGCAGCACTTACTTGACTGCTGTCAGCTACTGAACCACAATAGCCCAGCACACAGACTCTATTCAGCTGATGAAATGTGAAACTTGATATGCTGCTGCAGAATGTTAGTAACCACAAAGCTATATTTCAATCCCTACTTGATTTTATAAATGTTTAGTCTCACTCTGTTAGATCCAGCCTCATACAAAAGCAATTCCTGTTTCACAACTGAAAGGAATAGCAACCAAACTTCTTTCTTTTCAATTTTCTGTACCCAGGCATGTGTCAGGGCCTTTTTTAATTATTTTTTCAAATGGAAGAGTATATTCAGATGGGGGATGAAAATGGAAAGGATGTGAACAATAGTAGTCCTTGTGACTTTAATGTGAAGTTTAAGATTCATGATGGTAGGCATGTAATGTGATAGAAATATATATCATGGCCCTTCCACCCTTCCAGCAAAATGTATACTTTGTTCTGAAATAATTTGTTATTGCTAAGCTCAGAGATGCAGGCACTTGAACTGAGTGCTAAGTGGGTATTTCTTCAAAATAGGTGTTTGCTTTCCTTTACATTTTATATAATTTTATATCATTATGCTGTCAAGTGTCCTGTGGTATAAGTCTAACAAATTGGGTACAGACAAGGCTGTGCAATGTTGGAAGTAAATACCTCTGTCTCTCCTTTGTGCCTGAAGAAAAAAAGTCCCTTTTTCTCTCACCTATGTGCACAGAAGACCCATAGTTTTACTTTTAGATACTTCAGATTATACTTACAAGCAGTCTTAACACTTTTTTTCCCCCTGATTTTATAGTTCAAAAGATTTTAGTTTAGACTGCTCACTTGTTCACAAAAGTGTTATGTGCACATCGTCTCAGGCACTGCAGAATAACTATTTTATTCACAGAATCCAGATTGTTTTAAGAATTTGGAAGGGATAGATGAGAATGTGACACAAGACAGCCTATGAGACAGAGCTGACTCAAAAGCTACTGAGCACCCTCTGCAGCTGGGAGAGCTGTCACCAGGGCAAGGAGGGAGCATCTTGCAGTCTTCAGAGACTGCTTTTTGCCATCGTTCTGACCTGTGGTGTCCTTCTTCTGTTATTGCTGATAGAAAGGATCTGTCTTTCTATAAGGAGGAACCAAATGTTTGAAAATTAAAAGGCTGCACACAAAACTTTCAGCAGAGAGGAAGCCCTCAGGTTTCTTATAAAGTAATTATATGGTTACCTAAATGGTTTTATAAGTTTACCTCTTAAATAAAATACCACCTCAGGGAAGAGTTTGGTTTATTTTACTGCTTCATAAATAACAAGTATGTTTATTTTAGTTAGATCACACATATAACAACACCTCTGATTGTTGTCTTTCCCTGTAACATAATATGTTCAATATTAAAAATATCCAAATATTTTCTTCTTGATGACAGTGTAAACATTTCCTACTGACGTGCAATCTACCATAAGGCATTTCCATAACTTCGATTCTTCTTAGCTTTGTTGTACCCTCATTACCAGTACTCAGACAGACAGTTGAAACATTGACTCAGAAAAGAATGCAGTGGTGGATTTTTAGCATTATTTGAGCAGTGCTGTCATAGACTGAGTAGATTTAGATATATAAAACTCTGGATTAACTGGTGATGCTATAACAGTGTAAATAATAAATTTATTTACAAGTGTCAATATTAGAAAGATAGACATACATCCAAGTGGACAGTTGTTTATGTAAGTTAGGATATATAATACTTGCCATAATTTATATGCTAAAGAAAGTAGAAAAGAAATGGCTAAAGCAGTGAAACAACATGAGTGGGGCATGAGTTCATGTTTTGGATGAAGGAATTTTGGGTTTTGCTGGCTATTGCTATAATTTTTGGCATGCCAAAACTAAATAACCTAATTTTCTCTTCTGAGAAATTGTCCTAGTCCTGTTCAATTTCCAGGGTTGTAATGGGACTAAAGGAAGTGACAGTTATAAAGTGATATAAATTCTTTACAGCAAAGCTCATATGAAAGGATCTTCCTTTCCACAACAAGTGATTGTAGCAGACCAAAAGAGACAGTTGGGCTTCCACCAGAGGAGGAACTTGTGCAAGGGAACAGCGGGTGACCATGCATGCCATGGCAATGATTTGGAAAACCCTGCTGAGAGAACCAACGTCTGCGTGGCTTTGCTGCACAAGTCCAGGAATAGAAGAGAGAGTACAGTCAGGAAAGGGGCTGACCAGAGCAGGGTAGGAAACCATCTCTTCTTCCCTTTCTCTCATCTTCCTTGAGGTTTAAAACAATGGACCCCGTTCCATGTGCAACTCACTCTAATAAAGAAAACAAATGCTGAGCTAAATCTTTGCAAAAATGATCAAAAATGCTGAAATGTTTTACTGTCATACTCAGAGCATTTTAAGGTTTAACTTTTTCAACTCTAAAAAATATTTTCTATGTTTTCTTACTGTAAATTAACTCACATAGGATGATTCATTCTGAATGGAAAGAAGCAACTTCCATGGCAGAAACAGCTATGAATAGCAACTGCATTTTTCCTCAGCAGCTTGTGTGAATTTCCTAGCTGGGAACATACCGATATCTGTGTAAACACACACTTCTGTCCATGCTTCATTTCCCAGCCGTAATATATCGTTAGTAAAGGTTTGGGGTTTTGTGCTTTGGGCTGGCCTGGCTAGGAGTGAGGAAAGGGAGGCTTACTCTGTGGTTTCACAATTGGCTAAGCCCATCTAACTGTGGGCTGACACTGAAAGCAGCGTTCCTGCTCTTCCCCACCGTGGGAGCAGGTTGCTTTGCAGCCAACTCCACGAGCTCACTCTGCTTTGATCTAGCAGTATCTGTGTTTTTTCAGGCAATGGATTAAGCTGATAGCTCTCTGGTGGGGACAAAGCACTTTCCGATTTGGGAATCAGTAGAATCAATATTGGCCATGGCTTTGTTGTGTTCCGGAGGAATGTAAACAGGCACCAAACCAGTCACAAAAACACAAGATTTCCTTCTTATCCTGGGCAGATTGGTTTTTATTGGTGGTGTAGACCTGAAGTCTCAGGACAACTTTGTGAGTGTGTGTATTATTAAGATCAGAGATTTTACACCATAGAGGAAAATGTGGGAATTTCATTGAAAATTGCAAATTTGCAATCAGCACAGCTGAGGCCATACTCAACAAGTCAGGCACTATACAAAATGAACATGCCTGCTGTTTTGCAAAAAGCTCTCAGCTCCTTGCAGGATATATTGTGTCTGTCTTATACGACACAGAAAAGCTACACTGAATTTATAGTATTTAGCAAAAGTGACCATCAATGCTTGCAAGTTATTATGACAAAATATTCCTTCTCATGACTCAATAGGGCCAAAAGTAAGGCAGATATTCAGAGAGAAGATGGGAAAATCTTGTTCTTCAGAGAGCAGATTACCACTTTGGTGAATCGAATTTGGTCTCTTGCCCTCGTAGTGAGCTGCTGGCAGTGGTGGGCATATTATGCACAGAACTTTCAAAGGTGGTCACTGACAGTGTTTTCCTCAGATCTAAGCACCCAGTTCAAAATACCTGAGGTCTGACTTTCAGAAGTGCTGAGCTTTCAGAAAGGCAGCTGAGTCAATAGAAGTTGTGCCATGAAACTATAGCAAGCTATAAAATGTTAAGTTCTCAAAAAAGTCAGGTCTGAGTTGTACGGTTTTAGGCACTTAGCCACCCTTGGTTATTTCCATTTTTAAAACAGAAACAGTATTTTGCCTTATGTTAGTAAATGCTGGAATATAAATTTAATCATCTCCATCAATCTCATAAAATATCCAGATTTTGTGACAATAAGCACAAGTGGTAATAATAATTCTCCATTTTTCTCAGAGCTTGACTAACATACGGTTAAAACCAGGGAGCATTTTTCCACATTGGATATTTATTTGCTGCACAAAGTATCCCAGTGTCTAGGAAGGCACTTGCAAAGAGTGGATGCCTAAGTGTGAGTGAAAGGATAACTCCATTTCATACCAACAAGAAATGGATGCTTTTTAAAATGAGAATGTAAGTATTTTTAACTGATACTTTCATAGTCTGTTGCTATTTACACAGCTGTGATTATAACAGATCACAGACTAACTGAGGTTGGCTTTATGTTCCAACTGTGTTGTAAGAGGTATGAATTATTTTTTTACTTATGTTTTACACTGGGAAAATCCTGTTTAAAAATATGTACATCCTATTAGTTGCTTAGTATCAAACTCCTATCACAGTACAGAATATCTAGGACTTGGTGTAACAATACCACATGACCAGAGATGATGCTCAGTGATGACACTGGCTTCAGACATTCCTTCGTTGTCCTTGTTCCACTGGTGGCTGCCAGCTGCACCTCTGCACATGGAACCAATGTCCCCACTCTTAGTTACAACAGTTGTTGGTACAGATTCTCTGTGAGGTGAATCTGATCTAACCCACCTCAAAACAAAACAGAAACGGTGGGTTTTTTTCAGAAACAATTTCCTTGCTCATAGAAATTAAGCCCAAACTGTGCTCATGTTACCTGTATTTGAATAAAGGCTTTTCTTAACACCGATAGAGATTCACATTTTTAAATCAGTCTCTGTGTTGTAGGTAATTTATTTTTCATGCTGTTATGGAAAGTAGCTAGTGCTGGTATGTCGAAGTTATTCTTTTATTACTATGTATACTGCTGTCTGAACAGATTAGGTGGAATATTGCCTGTTTGCAATGGTACAAAATGGTACAAAATCAAAGCTCCAATTAACTGGGAGCAAGAACTTTCCTGAATTTTTGAAGGGCTTCATAATTAGTAACTTATTTTCCTCTATTCCATTGACTCCCATATAATCAAAAGCAATTTTGATTTTGCAAAGCACTGGTGCACACTGTAGAATTTTCTAAGCATGAAAGCTAAATACAAATGCCCTCCCCCAATTATTTTCCACATTCATTATGTTTGTGGCTGTTTCCTTCCAGCTGTCATTGTGAAACACTGTATAGATCTCTCCTTGCCTTCCTTCCTTCCTTTCTCCCTTTCTCCCTTCCTCCCTTCCTTCCTTCCTTTCTTTCTTCCTTCCTCCCTTCCTTCCTTCCTTTCTCCCTTCCACATTCTCTCCCTCCCTTCTTTCCATGAGATAAGCTCAGCTAAGTACTTGAGTATACAGTTTTGTGTTTGGAGTGCATATTTAATGATGTATTAAAATGTCTAATGAATTCTGACTGGTTTTAATTACCAATAAACAGTTTTTGTTCTTGTCATAGTTTATTATCATGGGGATAAACATTAAGATACTTGTGAGGATATTCTTTTTTTTGCAAAGTAAAAGACAAATGAACTACCACTTTACTCATTGAAGTGAAAGAAATTGCTGTAAAAATTATTATTGTGATTCATCTTGCTGAAAGTAAAACTGTTTTCCCTTCAAAATGAAATTTTAAATTTAGCAATCAGAAAAAACAACATCCTTTGAAGACTCAAAGGGACAACTTCAAGGATACAGTGTCAACCATGTGCAGATTTTTTGTATTGTCATGGATTGGCTGTGACTGGTTACAGGGTAAAAAAGTTCTTGTAGATTCTTTAAGTGTTTAAAGGAAACAGATAAAATACAGATGTTTCTTCACCATAAAATCAGTGACCATGCCTGGGTCATTAGTAGGGTCTGAATTTTTTAAATATACGCTCATGCACAAATCTCTGTTGCTTTAATGAACTGTATAAGTGGAAACAAATTTTGCAACAATAAGCTGTTCTGCCTGAATGATTTAAATTCAGCAAATTCATAAATATTTAAAAATTGGGAGGTATGTGGGAACTCAAGCTCCTTCCTGTTGGTTGGACAAGCTGTGCCGGAGGAGCAGAGCTGATGGTAACCACTTGCGCTCAAACTTGACTCCAGCTGTCATTCCCTGGAGTTCTGTGAATTCATTTAAGGAATCTGGGTTCTGATTAAGGTATACAATCATAACGAGCAGATGTACCATATTTTTGTATCAATAACATAGTGGGGGGCAATGTTAGACCCAGTTTAACCAAGTCCCTCCGCTGAATTGGCTCAAAATGCTGAAACTGTGGAGGGTTTCTTCATCAAATCTGCACAATTAGGCTGTCGTCTTAGCAGCCGAGAGGCTAATTTCTGGCTTGATGCTGGCCAAAGTGTGGTTAACCTCACAGAACTGTAACATTCCAGCAAAAAGAATTCGTTTTTACCCACTGTTGCCACTAACCAAACACTAACATTTTACTCTGGAGAGCACAATATTATTCAAGCCGTCTTGCAATACTTCAAATGTTTGTACCGTTACAAACTGATGACAAACTGATTCGTTCATTACATCTTAAATGTAACTGCCAAATAGTCTATCCCCAACTTAAATCCTGTGTTTTGAGGATAAGTTAAGCCAGACTGTGTATATAGGTAGACAGCCAGAAGCAAGCTCAAAATTCTGGCTTCATTCTGAGCAAAACCTGCTATTTTTTTAAAAAGATCTGTATGAAAGGAAAAATGTGTTTTCTGAATGACTATGGTCTTTCAGAGTGTCCAGAGATGCATCTCTGACCAAGGTTCTCAGAGCTCGTGTTGGAAGGGTACAGAATGGGCTGTCCTGGGAAATATTCTGGGAAAAGGCAATGCAGTTCCAAGAGGCACAAAAGGGACATTGATTGTCTTCTTGTCTTCTTCTCAGAGGTGGTCTGTGATTTCTTTCCTTCTAGCCAATTTAGAAAATACCAAACCATATCTGGAGTTAATTTGTGTAGGCAAGGTAAAAGAACCCAAGCACTAGAAATACCTGAGCAGAGCAGGGATCACAGGGAAAGAAAAAGCCCATGTTATGTTTATCCTTTGTCTTCCATGCTGTTCTGTCGATAAAAAAGGAACAACAGACCTAGCAAAACAAAAGGGATGTCTTATTGGCAGTCCCTCAGAAGCCTTCTTCACTATTTTTCTGCAGCACACACACTATCTTATATACCTCATTTATTTCCTGCTCTTGTAACAGGGAAATCAGTTTCTGTGGAACATATTTGATCTTTCAGTGGGAATGTTTTTCTATATTAGCTGACCTTGCAAGACATTTCAAACATTTCATCTTTTCACCAAGGAAAAACAATTTCGTTTAGCAATTCTCAGAATTCTTTGAATTTTGCCCAGGAAACCACCAGGAAACGTATGATAAAATACACAGTTAAAACAGTGGAAAAAGCAAAGTACATCACACAGCCTAATATAACCTAGTATCAACAGAATATTCTATCCATGGATAGTATGGTATACCCCTTTTTTTTCTCAGGGAGTTAGGCTCACTTTAGGCCAACCCACCTGTGATTTCACCTTTCACTAGATATCATATGAAACCACTTTAGCTTACTGTGTACAAAGTCAAATAGACTTGCCATTTCCTTAATAAAATTCATGTATTTATGTTTTAAAATTGTTCTGGATAAAGCTGAGACCCAGCAGAGTTTATACTCAAGAAGCTTGTATTCACAGTTCCCATTCAGGCACTCTCTGCTCTCTACTGCTGTTAACTTCTGTGATTACAGTCATCATGCTCTGCCAGGTTGTCCAACAAGCTGGAGAGTCATCCTGCTTAGGCCCTTTGGGAAGATTTTGTCTTAGCAAAGTGTCAAGCTCAAATCT
Source organism: Oxyruncus cristatus (assembly GCA_013399855.1). Lineage (NCBI taxonomy): Eukaryota > Metazoa > Chordata > Aves > Passeriformes > Cotingidae > Oxyruncus > Oxyruncus cristatus. The sequence goes on from VXAY01000172.1 coordinate 1,606,606, forward strand.
GCTCCACTGAATCGAACAGCCAAACTCCTGGATTCGGGGTCTCTCTCAGCCATGAGAAACACAGCAACTGTCTTAGAAAATGTTTTCACTTCTTTGACACATAAAAGTTTTGCATCTTTTGGCTTTTTCTTTTATTCTTTACCTGAGAAGAAAATAAAAAGTGTGGTCAGGTGTCCCTCTGTATTAGGGCTGGCTAAACACCGAGCACACGTGCAGTTTTTCACACTTGAACTTATGTGTTGGGGCCACATTAAGAGATCAGCAACAAGACACCGCTCAGACAAAATGTACTGCAGCATCTGAAGGCCAGCTGTTGATAAACAGAGGCTGCAGGGTCATCCTCTGGGTTGTTCTAGCTCCCAGATGCAAACCGGGCCCAGACCTTCCTGGGCTGGAGCTGAGGGACTCCTGGACAACCACTGAACTGCTACTGCCACCTGTGAACCCTTCTCATTCTCTCTGAGGTATATGGTATGTGTTTTGTGGCTTTCAGCTGTGCAAGGGTTTGGTATGTAGTTTATAGGCTCACTTGAAGGTTGGAATTACTTGAGCTACAATCTAGTTATATGCTGTTTCTTTTATGTATCTTCCTTCAGGATCACGCCAGGTTTGTGACCACATGCTTTCCAGCTCTGTCACTTTATGTAAATAACAGCCAAACACAACCCATCTTAATGTGGGCAGAGGGGACAGGGCACACAGCAACCTTGGCACTGAGTGCCAGCCTGGATAACCCTCCATCCCCATGGCCCAGAATTTGACGGCTGCTTTGCTGAATGCCGCTCTGAGCTGAAGCATCTGCTTTGGCTGCACCAGCAGTGAAAGTTTTCACAGCTGCCAGACTGGGCTCCATTTACTCCTATTTTACATGCTTTTTAGGAGCTGGCTTAGCTTGCAACAGCACATAACTTTAACATTAGACTTATGAAATGAATCTTTGATTCTTTGGAGCTCCATGTGTGTACTCTCCCCCCAGCAAGGAAGGAAGAGCTGAACAGGAAACCCAGGCTGACGGACAGTATTACTGAGAAAGTAATATTAGTTGCGCTGTCTCCTTCATAATGTTTCTGAATGGAAGAAACAAATTATTGATATTCTCAACAGAAAACTGAAGCAAAGGATATGTCTCACATTATGTCATAATATCTCACATGATGTCTCACATTAAAAAATGGAGCTAAGCCATGCTTTCCCAAAGTCAGAGACTTTTGTACATGTTGTGCTCTGCTCAGAACAATTTACAGTTGCCAAACAGAATATGAACATAGTACTTAAATTTCTGTAGAGTAGAACTATCATGGTGAATACTATTGGTATTCATGGTGAATATATTACTTGTAAGTAATTTCAGAACTGTACAATTCTTGTTTCCAACGGTACAATCCTTCTACTTTTTGTGATAGTTACGTTACAATGGACACCAAAGATTCCATGACTAATCGTGCATTTAGCATCTGTTACCAATATCTCCATGTGAATTAATTAGCAAGGGCCTGAGAGTCCTCTGTTTGCAGTCTTCCATGAAAGTAATACTGATTGGCACTGACATAGTATTAAATTGCTTCCCCTTCTAATATAGCCCTTTTTACAAAAGATTAGCTCTGCCACCTGTCCCCTTGGCTGGTGACTACTTTTCTCAAATATTCCTCTTCTGAGCTGAAACTTAATAAATACAAGTGCATTTTACCAATGTAATTGTTTATCAATGCTCAGAGCATTAAGATCGTCCTAGCTGTTGTTGGTGTCTCACTCTCAGATTACTAGTCTCTTAAGGACAATTGATGTTAGAAAATACTTTCAGTCAGACATTAATGTTTCTGCCAGCCTATTTTGAATGCATCTCCTACACTGAAAATGCTTATTGTTTTATCTGTAGGGCAAAACCCAAAACATTCAGAGCTGAAGCTGCTTTGAGCAGATACCTACAATCTCCTCATTTGTGGATGAGCCTGATTGCTCTGAATAGGTTCACATGTGAGTACTTGGGGTCCTGAATCTGATGTTCTGCAAACATCCTGTGATACTGATTTACTGCCTACTATAATAAATGCTGCTGCAATATATTCCCAGAAAATGAAAAAGGTCAAAACTTCAAACAAGGCACGTTCATTATCCATCCCAACACCCTTTCCTCAAACTCCCTCCCAGCTGAAATCTGTAGGTGACTTTCAGCAAATATTTTTGGAAGTATTCCTTTACCTCTAATCAGATGGTAAAAGTGTTTGTTTTATTTAATCATGGTTGTGAAACTGAGACTTTTTTTTTTTTATCTTCCTTTTTTCATAAAGAGCTTTTTGATTTGCCTCCTCTTTTCAGGAAATTTGGCTTGTGATGAAAAGACCAAATGGACCCCACTTAAAACGTTCAGAACACGGTGGAGAAGCTGCTGATTAACCGCTACTCAGCATATATCCAGAAATCATGCTAATTTAGGCATGTGCTGTTACCTACTCTGTGTAAGAGCCGTGAGTAATCTCAGTAGCGGGAAGAGAAGTCACTGTGGTCACATAACTGAAAATATGGAGCTCAGGAGGAAGACCATTTATCTTTGAAAGGACTGAACTCTGGGAGCTGCTTTTGAGGAAGGGGAGGTCACAGTCCTGAATGAAGTCTAGGAGGAGAACAAGGTTGGAGAGAGCTGTTAACATGAAAAGTCTACCTCCTGAGTGCTCTCTGCAGGAGGCACCTGGTTTGGGGTCCCAGCTGAGTTGCTGCTTAATAGCTCGTCTGGGTGCCAAAAAGCTGTTTCATGACATTCTTGGCTTAAACACTGCAAAAGCAGTGGAACATTTTTGCTAAACAGAGCCTTTAGTCTTTAAATCATTGCTCTCTGGATGAAAACCCAAGAAAATTGAGAGCAATGTCAAAATGCTAAAACTTTAGTGTTCAGTCAGACACAGTTTGTCCTCAATCTCAATGGCTGGCTCCAAAGTTTCCTGATGTATATGTTAGCAAATAGTTGCCCTTTTGTATGAGTAGTAATCGGCCGTGTCCTCTGAGCACCACGGATGAGCTCGTGTTCCATCAAGCGCACCTCCAAAAACTACTTTAGGCTCAGCTAATGAATCTTGTGTTACTTCTAACATTAATACTTGGGAGATTTAAAAACATTCACTAAATGGAACTTGCCCAATCTGCAGCTGGAAAAACCAGGACATATTATTCTTCTGGAAAAGTAATAAAAACTTGGACACTTTTCAGCTATATTTCTGTGCAGCATGGATCAACTGTTCTGTGCTCAGTTAAGAATTCTAGAAATGCTCATGAAGTCATTCCTGATAAGAGGAGCATAAACTACTTATTTTGCTAAACAACTGTATTGCTCACAGGCCAGTTCAATGTCCTGTGATTTATTGAATGTATGTGTTCAAGACACTTTCAAATGGTAAATCTTTTTTTTCCATTTTCCTTTATAATTTTTTTCTCATTCCTTCTGAATTCTCTGACTATAAGATTCAGTGCATTCAATGATGAGCACAGAGGAGAAGTGTGTTTTGGTCCTGTGGGAGAGAACAAGAAATGTACATACAGCATTAGATCATTTTATAAATTAACCAGACAGACAGAAATTGCTTCCCAGGATGACCCATATCAGGAAGACACTGAAGTAAGGTTTTCAAGCTACATCTCTTCTTAACAGAATTTTGTCTATTGTGTTCGTATCTTCTATATTTTTTCACACTGAAGTTGTATTCATAGAAGAGAAACTGTACAACAGTATTTTAACAATTTCATATTGATTTGTGGGTTAAAAAGTTGTAATTAGTCAGACAAAATGTGTTATCAATTTAGCTTTATTTCCCAGCTGTACTCTCCTGTCATTTTTAATTATTATTTTCAGGATCCTGATCATGATGTCATCCCCCTATATTTCCCGAAAGCTCCCCAGTGTTCATTCCAAATGATTAATGAAGGTATGAAAGCTATGAGTGCTTCCAAATCAAATATAAGGGTGTATAAAGGTAGGCAGTGCATGGGAAAAGATGATTAAAATAAAGAATTGTGTGTTTCCTTGAAATTCACCAGCCCATTGATATGCAGCCGTTCAGATCTCAGTGGAACTTTTGTGCAAGCCACTGAATACTTTTTCTATGGGGGAAAAATCACTAGACAAACTTGACTGTTAGACCTATTTGAATTTTGTTTTATGGCTGTGGGTTTCGCATACTTGTGACATTAAAAGGACAAAAATGGTCTCTGTGCTAAAGTGATAGATCTGGCAAACCCATACATCAATTGTCTTGAAAAGTGTGGTTCTTGAGACTTATTTAATTTAGAACATTGGTTTTTAATGAAGAAAATTTAATAAATTGATATTCTGAATTCTTGGCTTGCATTAGAAAGCTAAAAGGTAAGCTATTGCAATGCTAGGTATTAATAAGCACTCAGGAGTCAGATTTGTCAGGAGAGAAAGTGCAGTGCTTTTTATTAACTGAATAAGCATTGTATTTAGCTGGGCTTTGCCAAGGCCTCTGGAAATGTCTAACTCATGTGGAAGCAGGCTCAGATGCTTAACTACTAAGTAGCGTAGTGTTTTCCATTCTAATACAGCATCATTTTAAAGGAGTCATTCCCACTCTAAACTTCATGTCTGTCTCCTCAGTGTATGAACTTCAAATGAAGCAAAGTTTTTTAAGTAACAATAAGAACGGAAAATCTGAAAAAATTATTCCTTTAGCAGGTTGCTAAAGAAACATCAGATTGTTCCACAATTTCTATCAAACACAGCAGAGAATTATTCTTTATGAAATGTATACTTTTCATAATAAGAGTTTATATGCCATTTTATTCATATAACACAGTGTTCATCAACAGGGTCAGCAAAGACAGAGTCCAGAAAAAGCCTCAAGGGTTAAAAGCATCATATTTATAGAACCAGAGGGTCTAAGTCCAAAACTATCATTCAAAAGGGCCTGTTCAGCTGCTATCTAGCAAAGCACATTTGGTTCTGTATGTTTCTGGGGAGGGATTAATCAGAACATACTGATACCTACATTGCGAATAACTACACCCAAGCCAGATTGTCTTCAGTCAGTGGAAAGAAATGAAGTTTTTCAGATCATGATCCACTTCCTAAAGTAGGTGCTAAAAGAGGTAAATGATACTATGAAAAAAACTGATGAAATCAGGGAGATACAGATGATAATTTATTATCTTGAAGTACTGAATGCCTAAGAATGTCTATTTTTCTGCAATAGCCTTTAAGGGTCTCAAGGCATTAATTCTTTTGGTAAAAATAACAGTTGTCCCTAGAATTTTGTGCAGTTCTCAATTGGCCTGCTTTGACCAGCTAAGAAATGGTGTCCCCAATCACTCCAGATGGCATCCTGAATACAGTTTTTGTTCTATTAAAATCTCTTGGGGACCTTTAACTTTTAGGTATTTCCAGAGTCTTATGCAGCAAAAATTATCTAGTCCCTCACGAAAACGTCAGTGGTCACTTTCTCTTGAGATGGTTATGATGATGGTATGAGGTATTTGTGTTTGAATGCTGTGATGACATTTCTTGCCCAGAACAGGTAACACATGACTTTTATGCTTTCCTCAGAGGTTCAAACCCACATGTTTTCACTTCTAAGTGTGTTTGACCAGTAAGCTGCGGGAGTGGCATACAGTTTTCTTAATGATATTAAGTGTTTTTATCAAAACTAAGAAATTAGAGAGTTGATGCTCCAGAGATGTGAAAGGAACCTCTTTAGCCTGTTGCTCAGGTTACTTAGACAGCAGGATGAACTTAGCTTCCATTTCAAAAAAATGTTTCTGATTTTCATGGTATCAAAATGCACAAATAGGTACTGGGGCAGAGACTACCCCTTCAAGGTGAATTTCCTAACCAGAGTTGTTTTCTGTGGGAATACTTTTGATTGTTTCTTAAATACTACTGTGAGAGTCAATGGTAAAACAGAGGTGCAAGCTCTTTTCTTTTAGATGCAGCTACCACCTGGTTATTGAGGCTGAAAGATGCATTTGTCGTGCATTATTTAGGAATAATGTTTGCTGGGTTAGCTTTGGCTAATGACCCAACAACACCCACCCAGCAGATCACTCACTCCCACCTCAGTAGAATGGGGAAGAAAGTAGGATGAGAAAGTTCGTGGGTAATAACAGAGAGCTCCAGCATTCGGAGCACTTCCTCCCTCTCCTCTCACTCGCCTTTCGGGGCTTGCAGGATGATTCTCGCTGTTTTTCCCTTGGCCCCGGCTGCCGTGCAGTGCTTTGCCCTTTCTGACACAGCCTTTCCCTGAGACGCTCACCCAGGACTGCAGGGATCACCCTGCCCTGCACTGGGGCCACTGGAACCCACTGGAACCAGCTGTGTTTGGTATGAGGCAGCCCTGGGTGCTCCTCCCAGAGGCTGCCCCTGCAGCTCCCCTGCCAGTGTCTGAGCACCCACACCTGGTACATCACGGAAGAACCTGTTATATTTTAGAGTTTTACCCATCCAGATGTGACGGGATCATCTTCCACAAGTGGTTCTGTACACTTTACCGACACTTGAGCAAATAACACCTCCTAAACTTTGTTTAAAATTTCTGAGAAAAAGGCAAAAAGGCTTTTGAAATGCACATCAAATGTAAAAGCGAGAGAGAAGAATATTTGGAGTTCCCTTCATGTAATTTTGAAGTGGTGCCACTGCCTTCACTGGACCTTCTCTGCTACCAGAGCCAGAAGTCTGTCCTTCTGAAAGGCATTGTTGTTGGCTTGTTTGATACAGCAGTAAGTGAGTGCTAATCATGGCCTGCTGGACAAAACAATACTGTGCTCCTGTTGCCCTGTTCAATATCTTCCCTATTTTCCAGCAAAGAAATAAATGATAAGTAATTGGATGGCAAAAGGATTCACCTCAGCTTTTGAATCAGCAAATATTTGGGTGGCACATCCATCAACCCACCTCTTCTTCTTCTACCAAAAATGACTCGTATCGGTTGCAGTGCCAACAAATGTCCCAAACCAACAGTGCCATCAAGCTCCTGGCCGGGCAACAATCTTACAGGAGTTTTATATTCTTTTGAATAAGAATGGATAATATGAGCCTTAGAAATAAGGTCAAGGAGTTAAGTTGGCAAGAATTAGATCTAATTTTGAAAATATTTTTTGGTTGTTTTTTTTTATTTTATTTTATTTTATTTTATTTTAGTTTGATCCTAAGCTCCTAGCGCAGTGTTTGCAGGAGAGAAGGATTACCTAAGTGGAGACCTGAAGGTGATTTCCACTTCCCTCTTCCCCTCACTCATGCGTGACCCTTGCCAAACCAGCATGTTATGAAATCCAAACGTTCGCCTGTGGGTAAAAACCAGAGTCTGTGCATGTGTGTGTGCCACCAGTCACCCATCTGTGTTACAGACCACAAAGCCCAGGTGCATGGGTAGGTATTAGATCAAATGTGTCACTGTATTAAAAAATATGGTCCATGCTAGTAAATAAATAGCTTCCTGTTGCCTTGTCTGATCCGTGCAAGTGGAGGGAAGCCACATGCAGGTTGATTGAGGAGAGGTTCAACCAATTCTTCCTGAGCAGTGTACGTAGAATAGCACAGAGGTAGTGCAGTCCCTCATGAACACTGTGGTGTCTACGTGCCTACCTTCCTAACACAACTAATTCAATCATATATAAAAAACTGTGTCGACTGTGTAAGATAAAATAAATTTTTCATTCAAAGTTCATAGGAGAACTCTGGGAAAATAAAAAAGGCGTTTTAAGGATAATAGAGATGCATCCTCACCATACGATTGTCCCAGTGTGTGTGTTTTTTCAGAGACACAGAAGTGCAGTGTTTCCTCCTGCTATATCAGAGTGCGAAAGCTAACAGAGGTACTAGGTAAATTATTTTGTAAAAAGCAAATAAATAAACCTGAGCATGCACCAGAGCAATAGTTATGGAATCAGTCACTGAAATGGCTTCAGTGGGCTGTGTGTTCATCCCCCTCTGTGTTTTATGTTTGCTGAGATGGAGTAGTCATGTACGAAGTTTCCTAGCAGGAAGTCATGGAAGCAGACAACTGCAGAACTGTTGCAGAAACCAAATGCTGGCTTTGTAACTGGGACTGTATGTTTCTAAGCTATGATAATTTCACAGAAACAGAACAGTCAAAACTAATCAGAGCTTAAATACTGGGTAGTACAGTGTGACAATGCAAGGATAATGACTGGGGCCAGTAAGATCTGGACCAGGCTTTGAGAGGAAGGAGAAGACTAGTTGTAGAAAAAAAGGCATACTCCTCTCTTCTGCCTTAGACGGGAAACATTTGGGAGCTGTACCCCAGACCTCTACTGATTTTGTTTTCCTAGTAATTGGTGGGCAATAACTTTATCTGAAGGATAAGGCTGCAATCTTTGTTCCATTTCTTGCTTCTAAATAGCTACACAAGCACCCACCTGCAATGCCAGCCCATAGTGGGTTAGTACTTTCTAACAGAGATTCTGTTGGAGCAAAACAGAACATAAAAAGAAGTCAAATTTGCCGAGTAAATTGTTCATTGTGAATTATTCACACAATTTTACTAACAGTCATCTGGAAAAAGTTAACAAATGAAGGCAAATGACTGCAGTGAGTAATAAATATAAATCAATCCAAGAGACATGTAGGATTACTTGTTGGTTGTGGAGAAGGATGGGGTTGATTGAATGATGCAGTGAAAAAAGCTGAAAATGAAAAGTAGAATAAGGTAAACAAAGAAGGGGTGGCACGTTTGTCTATATGTCCCTTTCCTGTTCTAAAATAACTTCTGGTTGCACTGGTGGCAATTCATTCAGTAAAGTTTTGGTGATTGTTACTATTTTACACACACGGTGTGAAACTGAAAGAATGGCCTCAGCTACTCTGCTTTTCCTTGAGATTGACTGCTTTAATTTAGAAGTCAATAAACACCATGCATGCTCACAGCATCCCAACCCAGAGCTATTGGAAATTGGCACAATTTAACTTCCTCCCACTGGGAAACCGAGGCTTGGCTTTCAAAATTCATATTTTTATGTCCTTGCTATTTCTATTTTATTGAAACAAAGTATGCGATTCGCTCCCTCCCCCCCATTTGCTTTCTGAAAGCTGCTTTGTTAAGGGAACTCTAATGTTAAAAGAAAGGTTGATTCCATTATGAAGGCAAAAGAAGCTCTGTGATAGAAGCTGAAAATGTGTTAATTAAAATGTTGCTTTTACTTTATCTTGAATGTCACATTAACCTTATCTTCAGCTCATGCAGGCTCTAGATGGTTTCATTTGGGCATCTGGCCATCTTTTGTTTTTCTTTTTAGTATTTCCACTTAAATATTTACGGCTTGAGCCCAAGCCCATGAAACTCCATGGTAACACTCCTGTGGAGCCTCGGAGACTTTCCAGCCTTGGAGCGGAGCCTTGCTTTGAAAAAAAAAAAAAAAAAAAAAAAAAAAAAAAAACAAAAATGAGCTTGGGGATTTGTATGATTCTTATCTTCCAGAGATCTACACACAACACTATAAATAGGAGTGTTTTAGCTGCCAGTTTGACAAATGCATGTCACTGAGGTTACGCGGCGTTCTAGCCCCTCAGTCATCTCTAACAGCAATAAAGCGCCTGCAGGCCACAAAATGCCCTCTGACACCTGTGTAAGCTCTGGAGCCTAATGGACTGAAATCTAGTAAACAGTTCCTTCTAATTCTTTGCAAGAAAAATATAACCTATCTTACTGATTCTGCAGGGCTGAGAGAAACTGGGAACCCTGAGAACATCCAGGCTACTACAGTCTGCAAGTGCAACTCAAGAAGCATATAAATGAGTAAGTTTTGAGTTGTTTTCTCACCTCAGTGACAGTAGATTCAGTGTAATATTTTTTCAGGGATGGGTATCCAATTTAGCTGTTAAGCTGCAAAGGGAAGAAAGTCCTTGGATCATTCAACCTAGCATTTATATTCCTGTTGTTTAACAGATTACTAACACTGTAAGCATATGAATACGTTTTGTACTCAGAGACAGGTGCCTTTTATTTTGTTAGTTTTAATTCTCTGATTGTTGTGTTATCATGCAACATGCTATAGTGTTGATAAAAGACTGACATCTATTTCCTCTCCTTAGTCAGCAATCATGTCAAAAACCAGAAAGTTAATTTTCTATTTAAAAAAATCCTGTTCTGTGTCTCCACTTGTAAATCAAACAAGAAACCAATGGAGACATTAAATTCTTAGATGTGTCAAATTAACCATATCTGTCCTTGCCTGTGCCAATCTCTAGTGAAAGGAGGAAGAATTCAGCAGTAGGCTCAGTAGCAAGGGTTTTTAATGGTCTTGCATCATCTTCAAGTACCCCAAAATAGTCAAAAGGACCATGATAGATTGTAGGGCCTTTTGGGAAGCTTCAGGCCACCAAAGCTATGCTAGAGGTCACTTTGGGAAGAACAGCAGGAGAAATATGGAAACATTTGTCCATGTCCAATTTAAATCAGATACAGTCTTTGGAGCAGAGAATATCTTTCTGTCTTGTGTTTTACAATAATTCACTGTTCTTACAGTTACAGCTGGAGCTCTTTGATTAATACCAGCATGCAAGTGATCAGTATGAAAATAATACAAATATTGGAAATACAGTATGTAAGTAATGTTTAATCAGGTGCAATGACAGCAGACAGAAGGAATTTCATACAGTTACTCAGTAGGTGCAAGCCTGCGCCCTGCTAAAAGAAATGTAATTTTGGGTAATTTTGCTTGAAAATCCCCAAAGTAGATTAATTAAATGACTAGTGTTTTGTTAGCTATTTTTAAGAAGAGCTGTGCCGGAGAAATCTGAATGAACACAAGTAGAGGCAGGAGAATCTGCGATGGTTCTGCTCAAACCATCCAACAATAATAAAAGACAAAGAGGGATCAGAAGAATCAATAAATTACTTTTCTTCTTTTCTGTCTGGTCTCCTCTGTTTGTGGCTGCTACCTTCTCAGCTACTCTCTGGATAACAGTAATTGGAGCCAGGGGTTTGTTTGGTTCAATGCCGAAAACAGGTTTTAGCAGCTATAAATACCGATTAGTAGCTGACCCGTTAAAAATCTAAGGGGCATGTTAGATTCTTTTGTTTCTGTAAAAGAAATGTTTTCTTAAAAGAAATCCTTTGTATATATATATATATATATATATATATATATATATGTATGCATGTTGAGTTTTTCATACGGTTGTCTGTTTTGGTGAATGTAATTATTTTTAATGAATGAAGTGTTTTCAGCATAGCCAGCTAACTTGTCAGATATTTGCCCCATTTGAGCCTGGAAACTGTATTCATGTTCCAAGAGAAACTTGTCACGAAAAAAAAAAGGCTAAACATACAGCACCAAGCCACAGACACTGTGCCCAAGGTTCTCTACCGTGTACATACCTCCTCTGGGGGAAGATGAAAAAAGAAATGACACCTAAGGGATATGAAGTCACAGTATTTAATGAGTATTGGAAGGCACTCAAAGACTACAGTAATTACCATGGCCGAAGGACCAATTCAATTAGCATGTGACAGGGTCAAAACTGACACTCTCATCAGAGACAAAGGGTGCCATTAGACATTGAGAAGACATTTGCGTGATTTTAGGTATGAAGGCAAGACTTGGCCCCATTGAAAAGGATTAAATAAAAAAATAAAAAAAAGGTCAAACTCAATTTGAGAATGTTCTCCAAACCAATGGCTAGGGATGAATAAACACATCCTACTGCTGAAAGCCTGAGCAGGGTAATGTATTGGGATACACACAGACTTCAGACAACGATCCCCAGGCAGCTGCGTTGTGATCACACGGACATGCTCCATCTGCAAAGCAGGCAGATGAAATCAGTGACTCTGGTTGTTGCTCGTGGTAGCTCAGCACATTCCCTGCTGACCTGGCTGAAAGACTGTTTTTATGAAACACAACTGATTAAAGAAACAAATGATGTAAAATGAAATGTCATCATGGATACAGGGTTTAGGATATATAAACAACTGTGGACTGAAATCATTAGACTCTCTCTGCTCTGGAATGGTTCAATATTTTTAAAGGATTAAAATGCCTTTTCTACCCTTTGGTCTCCTGTACTTATTTGTATGTCAACATAAGTATTTGTCAGTGTTTTTCATGCTTTCCTAAGTCAGGAAATCTGTAAATTCATCATATAAAGGGACTGAGTCTTAATTCCCGGGCCTGCTAGTCCTGGATCAAAGGTTTTGATATATTATTCCTAACTTCTTTTATTTGGAAAAATGTAGCCAATACCTCTAGCAGACAGCATGGACCTGGTCCAGAATCCAGTGAAGTTATTTAAAATACTCTGATCAAGTTCCACAAGTTTTGCTTCAGGTCCTGTGGCACCAATCCAGCACAGCACTTGAGATCATATGTAATTGCTCAGGAGCTTAGGTTTACATCCAAGTATCAATGCTTTTCCAGATTGACACGTAAGTATCAGCTGGTACAAGCAGACTGGCTCTGCACAACTGCTCAGATGGCATTCACTGGGTAATATACTCATTTGCAAAGTCTGAAATAGGATTTTTCATTTGTTGGGTTAGTAAGTAACCCTCTACCTTATAAATCCCAGCAAGTATTTCCTACAATAAGCCATGAGACATTGTCCCAACTACATAGGGTATGCTTGTAAGGAATGCTTCCCATTGAGAGCTGGGGCACATGAAAAAGCCAGGAAAATAAACAGAAAGTAATATAGGAAGGCAAAAGATGTGTTTGCAGTTAAGCTGTTAAAAAGTAATGAAACTTTAAGAAGTCAGCACAGTTTTTATGAAAGCCTTTGTGGACAGTGGCAAGATGATGTTTTGTCAATTAGCAATCCTGGATGAGTTTCTTCCCTCTTGTTTTCTCTATTATGCTTAAATCTTGGCTAAGAATAAACTGTATTTAAGGACAAAGGGCCTCTTTGGTGCTTCCAATAAAAATGACAATAGCGGCCTGATTCACTGTAACAATCCATTGCTGGTTTCTGTATGATGTAAGAATTACAAGAAATTACAAACTCCTGTTGAGTATAGCTGATCATCAAGTAGTAATCAGAAATAATTACAGTCTACCCGTTGAATGCCTCACAGTCACTACTAAATCCAGTACTTTATTATATTTTTCTGTAGGAGATTGCAGTTGTACTCAGGAAGTCCCTCTGCAGTGTAATGCTTGGATGGGGCCCTAGGGATGAACTCAAAACTGCTGGACTGTGATTCTTTAGCCACTGCAGGAGAGAATTTTCAAAACACAAATTACTGGGAAACATTAGACATCTGTTTCTTTTTAAATATGCCTGAAGGTGTCAGTCCTGTTCCCCAACCAGATAAGTTTAACACAGAGAGCTTGGTGAGGATGCAACCACGGTCTGACATTGGCAGGTGTTAATCTCCCCGACACAGTCACACCTGTGAACCTTAGCACGGAGAGGTATCCCTAGACATTTGCTAGATGCTCATAAACAGAACTATCCTATTCTAAAGGGGATTTTAAAATATTTTGAGAATTTCAAGTTGAGGTGCTCCAGAATTGCAAATTAATATCAACTGGAACCAAATAATATATTGTTATTCTTGTGGTTTTCCTAGTTCTCAGTGTAGTGGGGTAAGGGACAAACCTCAACCTTCAGGGAACTTCATTGGTTTTAATGAGGTTACTCAAGAGGTGCATTTGATCTTCTGTTGACAATTTTTAGCCTTGAGAAAACTAGTTATGCTTTGAGACAGAGGACTTAAAAAGTAATAGCAACATTTATCAGCATAATTACTGCACATTATTTTGCATTCTCTGACTTTGCTTAAATGAAACACATTGCATGCTGAAATAATGTTGTAGGGAGGATTATTCAAACAAGATAAAGTCCCTGCTGAATGTAATGTCAGTTCTTTTTATGCATGCTGAGTAACCTGCTGTGCTTTGGCAGCTTTAAGACTGAGCCATATCATGCTCATATTGGAAGCATGCAAATGTCTGAGCTAGCAGTTTGAAATGTGGCCGAGCAGTTATTACTTCAGGAATGTTAATTATTACTTTTATGTGGATAAACTCTCTAGAGCTGCATCCGTTTAAAAGTCAACCACAGACATTATGCACAAGTTTGATTCAGTCTCAGTGTTATAATTTTTCTTTGTTTATATATTGGTAATAGTACCATGCTGGTGTCAACAGACTGAGACCTTATGAAGTGAATGTCGAAATAAATATTATTGTTAAAGAAAAGATGAATCATTTGCAGTCAAGCAAAACTGAAGATTTGTCTAGCTGCAGAAAACCCTGACTTGAGGCACTGCAGTACACAGAAATAACATCAAAATATTAAATAAAAGTGAATTAACATTAATGCAAGGGTGCAAGTACACTATTGTTAGAGAAATACTGTTGAAGAAGGGAAAGCCAACAGAGAGCCAAAGGACAAAGCCTAAACTGCAAAAGAACATGTGCCAATCCAGCAGGGTTTCTTCTTCTTGAAGAAGAGTTGCAGTTTCAGTTCCTCCAGGCTTTATCTGGACAGGTGGCTAGCATTTGCAGCTTGTGTGGAGTCCCAGAGATTTCCATAACAGAAAGGACTAGCATCACTATGCCCCAGTTTTTTAAACGTGTTTTATCTGGTTGCCTTAATGATTCAAGAGAGGCAAATGGAAAAAAAGGAAAAAAAAAAAGAAGTAATTTTTTAAAATTTGGATTCAAACCCGGTATCTCATTTTTGTACATTGTGTACAGTATCTGAATGTGCTTTCAGCGAGAGATGATACTGCTTGTAGTTTCACCAGCTCTGGTAAAGTTTTGGAAGGCAGTAGTGATGATTCTACTGTGAATAAGCAAACTGTATGGAAAGAGAGAAAAAGAGAAAAGGGAACAAAGGAGAAAGAAGAAAGTCAGTTTGACATACATTGGTGGAAGTCCATGGAAGAGTTTCTTCCAACTATATTATGTTTTAGATTTCCACGCAAATGGTCAGCTGCATATCTATGCTCAACAAGAACTGCTTCTGACTTTGCAATGCCATTTAGCTGGAAATAAAACCAGGAGACAGAAGATAGAGAGAAAGAAGAACAGACCACTGCTAGTGCAGCTGCATTAGAAAGGGCTGTTCTGAACTTGGGAAAGAAGTTTGATTCCAGAAGGAGCTGAGAACGTCACACACAAAACGTATTTATGTCTATTTAAGCCGGACCTGAGCTAAAGGTGATAGTAACATTCACAAATAATTGCCTATTAACTGATTAACCTCTAAAGCTTGTGGTAATCTATAACAGAAAGTCAAGTCCAAGCTTTTTAACAGGCATTTCAGCAGCAAACTCCTTTCATGAACAGGGAAGCTGTGGACACATTGCAAAAAAGCCTACGGTGAAATGATAATTCTTTGATGCTGTTTGAGGCTCAAGATTCCTTGAAAGATGCAGTAACACTACACTCCTGCGACCAATTTTACTCCTAATTTAATTTGCACTTTCTGTACTAGACCCCAGTGAAGGGAAGCATCTCCTCTCAGGAAAGCCCTTATACATGTTTGAAGTTCTGTGAAAATTTAAAACACATGTCATTGTTGTCCAGAATAGATATGGTTTAATAGCCTGAGCTCCGGGTTGTTTTTCCACATGGGCCATGTTCAGAGTACTTAAAGCAACTGTGTTATACCTGTGAGTATTTTTGCAAATGCTGATTGAGAGATCATGACCCTATTGGAACACACAAGACAGAGGGCACAGGTAGGTCATTAAAAATACATGTATAGTAAGACCTTACTTCATGTGGTACAAGCAGGCCTTAAGCATGCATTTGTGATAGCTGGGTCCTGAAGAATGATAATAGAGTTTGTGTGTATATATATGTGTGTATATAGATGTAAATACATACATAAATACATATGTATGTGATATATAATAGTTAATAAAAGTGTTTGTGTATTTGTTTATTTATCTATCTATTATTTATTTAATAGTGTTAAGCAAATAAATATTTAGCCATGCTACTTTTGTAATGGAATTAAGTTTTATCCTTAAAGCATAAGCCAACCCCTGATGGGTTCTCTGAGCTCCTTATACTTTACTTTTTCTCAGAAATGCTGAAATGTTCTGCTCAATCCTTTGTGGTTTGGCTTGACCTTGTTTGGACTTCAATACTTTCCTAGGTTTCTTTATTATCCTCAGAATGTCAGGTCTAATTTTGGCTCATTGAATTTAGGATCCAGCATGAATCTTAAATTAATTTCTCTTAAGGATGTCTGAGTCCCAGAGTTTAACTGGATCCATACCCAAATGAAAATAAGCTGTCTAAGATGGTCCTTTGCTGATGTTATTGCATCCTATCTGCCAAATACCTTTAGGTTATGCATGATGCACCCACGAGTGAACTGACACCATACTCTAGGTATTTCTGCTTATTCGTTTTGAATAGTCTTAGACAAAAAGTAGCTGTATAAAGGAGATATAAGGAACAGAGAAAGAAAGGAAGAGTTTTATCCCCTCTCTTGTAGCAACCTGTTTATATAACAACCTGTTCCAACTGTAGCAGGGAAATGTGTTTTGCAAAACAAGTGGGTTTTTTTGCCTTTTTGCATTATTATGATAAAATATAAATTCCTGAAGGAGAAGAGCGTTGCTTCAGCAGAGTTAAAAAGAGCAGTGGGGGATTCTCAGACAGGCGTATGCACATTCTCAGGTCAGGAATGCTCTTTCAGAGAGCAGCAAGCTGTGAATGTGCAGCTGCAGGCTTCAGCGTCCTGAATAATCTGCATTCAGAGACTGCAAGGTCATCAATATTTATGGACTGGCGGGATCATCCCTGGCATGCAGCTACATCTGCCAGCTCTCTGTTTATTCCACATCCTTTTCTCTGCAAGTTTCAGGTTCTTCTTTCCTGAAACTGGTAGGTTTTTCCTTTGAAGCAGAGCTCCTCTAGTGAAATAGAGAAGATGCTTCCTGAATCACACTGAGCAAGCATGTTAACCATCCACAACAAGAAATACCCACTGCAGCAGATGTTGTGTGAGAAACGGGAGCTGCTGCTTATTACAGTTTCCCAGACTCAGCCCTGCCTTGGTAGATGCAGCATTCTTGCTCTGACTTATTTGCTTGCAACTGCTTTAAAGCAAAAGGCTCCCATACCCTTTTTCAGCAGGAACTGCCATTTTGTCTTCAGGCAGAGCCTGCTGAGATGCAGAAATGTCCATACAGATGTATTTTCTCTCAAAGGTAAAGTCTGTGCCCCAAGAGCAGCACTTGAATCACTTCCACTGGGACAATACAGCCCACCTCACACTGAGCCGATGAAATAATTCTTCATTTCCCAAATAAAGAAAAATGAAAAAAAAAAAATTGTTTTCTGTATAACAGAATTGACATGGCTTCAACAGAGAACACTCATTTAGCAACCTTATCTAATCATCTCAGTGGGTTTAAATAGCATTATTATTATTAATAATAATGTTAAATTTTCCTCTAGTTTTATTTTAAAACAAAGGTCATCAAGAAAAGCAATAAATTCTTGATCTTTGTAAAATATAAAAACATAACACCTGTGTTCTTGCTTGCCCAAATTTGTGTATCAATGCTGTATAAATACAATTTTAATCACATGCTGTCCAAATAACACTGAAACAGTAGTGGAAAGCTTGTGTTAGACCAGTCATCTTAGATTCTGGACACATTTACTTCAGCTGATTGCGCTGTTCTCATAATTTTTCCATGAATATTCAGGCGACAGAATTCTATTAGCACAGGTCCCATATATCAGGAGTCCTAATCTTGCATATTAATGGATCACATAAAGTGCATTTTCAATTAATTTCTATAAATATTAACGTGCAATGCTCTTTCACCTAAGATTGCTGGATCAAAAGTAAAAATGACACTATTTGTCCAAATACAATTCCCTAGCTGCATATTCTGTGCTTCTAATTTTCCCTGTATAAGAAATGTCATTGTGTCTAATGCACAAAACAGAATTTCTTTAACAGAAATAATTCCATGCAAGTAATTCATGTGGCCTCTAAAAGTCGTCAAAATTTCATTACAGGGGAATTATTATTGAAATTTCAGATCAATAAAGAAACAGGAGAGAAATAATATCTCTCTATTCCCACATACTCATGTGTTGTTTTTGATGTGGTGGTTTTGTTTTGGCTTTATTGTCTGCGTAGTACTAAGGAGTAACTTAATTTATTGTTCAGAAGACAGTAAGACTGGAGGAAAGGCAATTTCTTTGTCTACCCTGACAAATCTCTGAATTTAAATTTATATGATCCGGTGAAGGCAGTACAGCATGGTGCAACTTGAAATCCTTCTCCTCAGTTCAACTATATGATGCCACTTTAAATCTGTTTAAGTCATGAGTTCATATGGTAGTCAGGAGACCTTGATCATTACATCAAAAAGTGAAAGTATTATTTAAAATATTTTCTCTTCTTATGGAACATTTTAATGCAGTGTGCAGGTGGCACATCAAATGGGCTCCAGTTTTGATAGAGTGATATGTCTTATGCGAGTTGATGTTTTGGTCTGGGACACAGAGCTGACCTGTTGGGCTTCAGAACACCTGCTGAGGGGCAGCTGATAGAAAATGACAGCTACCCCCTCTTCTAAACCCTACCTGGTATCTGAGTAATTATAGGAATAAAGACCCATGTGGGTGACACCTTCAGATGTATCAATATACTTTACTACCATTGGCATGGGGCTGGCAAGACTTCAAAGTCACAAAAAGTATTAGACCAAAATTCTAGAATGTTCTGGATCATGAGTAATATTCCTGGTGTATAGAAATTATTTGAGTGATGTTAATCTCACGAACAGAATAGTAATTTATGACATATGTTTCCTAAGATCTCTATAAAATTATTGCAAAAGTTGGTTGCCTTAAGAAACTTTGGACCTGTACTCTTTTCAGGAAGATATTTGCAGAGTTCAGCTTTAGAGGTGGGCTGTTAATGTGCTATGTGAGCCAGGTAGGAGGAGGGTGGAGAAAATAAAGGTAAATTCCCAGGAGCAGGGGAATGAGGTATACTAAAAAAGGGGATGTAGGAGCAAATGCTGTTGTTGGAGAGTAGCAGAGATGAGGGTTAGCAGGATGTGAGATGACTCTGGAGCATGTGCGTCAGAGTGGTAAGTGCTTGGGAGGTGGAAGAGGAACATGAAATTCTTGAGGAGAGGGCAGGGAGTTGAGACATCTGGGTGAACAGATTGCCCAGATTTTAGGTTAGGCAAAGATCATACAGACACATGGGCATTTCTGCTGTGAGTTAAAAGGTGTGACTTGGTGCAATGCATTGCCTTGTCTTTGAGTAAATGCACACTGCTCCTATTTTTGGTCATGTTAGGTAGCTCTTTGGGTATTCTCAGCAGCCCAAGCTTTCTTTAGACTTTCTCCTGTTAAATAACTCTTTCTAGAACAACACTCCATACTGGGAAGCAGATATAGAAGTTTATGTGCTCAAGTCTTCCCTTCGCCATCCCTGGCTGTTATTATCAATCTACCCTGAATATAAATTTGTAATCTCTGCTTTTTTTGGTCTTCCTCCAGATTCACTGTCAGACCCTCCTGAAATGTGGTGGGTGGGTATGCATTGCCCTGACCAGCTTTCCTGTGAGACCAGAGAGAATGAGGGTGTTAGCACCCCAGCTTTTCTGTCTCCACCCCAGCTGCAAATATGCTAAAGATAGAGAGTATTCATCAGCATCTTGGCAGGCCTACCCTGCCCACAGGAAGAGGGGGTTTGGAAGCACAGCCCAGTGTGCATGAGTGGGTGCCTTCAGGAAGCAGCATGGTAGCTAGGGCTCCTTCTGGAAAATCTGGATAACATGGGGTCAAATTCTTCTTGCCAGAAAAGAGAATGGGATTTTCCACAGCCTGGGAATGCGCCCTTGCTTCCTCTGAAACTTCAGTGAATTTGACAGAAGTTCCTGGCAAACTTTGAATTCACCAAAACTGCAATTTAAAAAATAAAAATAAATACCAAAAGTATAACTAAATCACTGGGAAACCCCCCCCCACACACACACACAAAAAGAAGCAAACAAAAAAACCCAAATAAACAAACAAACAAACAAACCCCAAGCAACTGGAACAGAACTGAGTGACTGCACAGGAGAGAAATTCTTATTTTGACTGAATCATCCTTTATTAGCTGGTCGGTTGTGGTACAATATGCCAAGTTCTAGCAATTACTATTTTAAACTTTCCTTCTTTCTTAAAGTCATGATTTAGAAGTGACATAAGCATTCAGACAGAAATATGTGTAAACTCTCATTGAAATATCCTCATGTCATTCATGTTGTCTGCTGTGCTGACTGAGATGCCTACAAGATAGAGGAATGCACAGTACAAGAGTATTTGAGCATGATAAAAGAATTCAAGGCAGCTTGTTTTGTTTCCTGGTTTTATGGTGTTTAAAAGGCTTTACTGTAATGCAGTGTTCTATGGTTAAAATCAATTTGCTTTTATAAGGTGGTATTAAGAAGCTCATTCACCCAGCCTTTACATGCGGGATGGGAGAGGGTGAGACAATGTTTTAGTGGCTTTTTAATGGCATAAGAGTTGGGATTCCTGGGATCCCAATTCTATGTACTGAAGTTGTGTGGTGAAATTTATAAGGGAAAAAATGTCTTTCTGCCAATATTCATTGGATTTATCACCAAAGTGTGTGGGATTGCAAACGCATTTCCTACCTACATAAAGGAACCCATGACGGCATAATATTTTACTGAAGAGTAAATAACACTATGAGATCGTAACTTCTAGCATTCCTTTCTGGAAGACGCTGAAAATAAATGTTTTGCGTAAAAACTTGTTCTATTTGCTGGCTAATTTTAGACAAATTTTGGGCTGTCCAGCCATTTTCAGGCACAAAATACGGCAAGAGTCATGGCAGTGTGCTTTCAAATACACCCAGATCAATGGTGAAAAGGTTTGTTTGTTATCACCTCTCTGAGTACTCTTAGTACAACCCTGACAGGAAATGTTTTTCGGTATCTTTCCTCCTCATTCTATGTTGTGATTTGATGTCCCAGTCAGTGGTTTCTCCACTAAATTTTAAACACATTACAGAATTTCTGGTTATGAAACCGAAGCCTGGGGCCATCAACTTCTCAAGCTTTCTTCATAAGTCTTCAGCCCTTGGTTTTCATCAGTCTTTCCTGCTTCTCTTCTATTTCATCCCTTTTCTACTCAAATCATGCAGCGCACACTTATTTTCATCAGCCTGCTCTGTACTTGAAGGCTTTTCATCAGTTTTGCTTCTTGGGTTTGTTCCAGTAACCTTGTCTCTTTGTTTTTGTGGTGTCAACTGTCATGCTTTGATCTGCAGCTTTTTTTTTGTAAGTAAAGTGCGTGCTTTGAAAAGGTTATAACTAGAAGGGGGAAGATGCATGGAGAACCATATATCACAAGTGCTCCTCAAGTATAATTTTGACATGGGAGAAAGGAGGAGGAATTTTTCATAGCATTATCATTTTCTTTTTCATGCTCATCTCATTCCAGATATGACATCAGAATAAGAATTCTTTTCCATGTATAAATGCTTAACCGAGACACGCAAGTTGACTCTGTGACTTTAGATTTAAACCAATTTACAGTCAAGGAGAAAGAATCCTTATGTGCCCAAGAATTTTCTGTTGCTTTTTGCTGTAGAATTTCCAGCCTAATTCTTGCCCTTTTTTTACAGATTTTATACAATGTAGGAAACTGGTTAAATTATATTTATGATTATTGTATGGGGAGAAAAAAGCAGGCATACCTTATAATTTTTAGGAAAAACATTAAGCAGTTAATTGCACTACGCCTTCAATAGCTGGGGAGAGCTAATTGGACAGTTTCCAACAGAGTCCATGGAAAAATGCAGATCATATCAAGCAAGCATCAGCTGTGAGAGTACCCAAGGTTAGAGGGACGCTCATGCTTCATTTATCAGCCAGGATTAAAGGCAGGGGAGAATGTTCATTGCAACTGTGCAAACATAATACATATTAAGGGGCCGAGACATAGAAAATGTCAACCACTGCTGTTCTGAGTCTATCCATCACAGCGAGCCGGGAGTCATCGCTGTATCCTGCAGTGAGTCATGAGTGAAGCAAATGTTACATAAGCTTTTTTACCCATGGGGATTTCAATTAACTTTCAAAATAGAGATGCATTGTGTTGAGTGTCATGCTGATATAGAAGAGCTCCACAGCGTTGTTGTGCCTGTAGAAATCTTCAGATTATTTAATCAGTCTTGCCTGGAAGGAGTAAGGCAATGGGACTCTTAGATGTAAGCAGCTTTGCCAAAGCTGTAGCTAGAAGCCCCCATATGATGGGCAACCCACCACAATTAGCCTGATAGTCACTGATCATAATCCAGTAGCCCACAGTGTGGAGAATGAACTCACCCAGCTTTGTGGTGATTATGGTTTTATTCCCTTCCGCAGTCAATGTGTCTCAGCAACAAGAATGGACTTAACTGGGCCTTTATGTTACTGGCAACTTGAAATCTCAGTGTATCCCCAAAAGGCTGTATCATTGCACACCAAGGGTTATGTGGACTGGAAGGTGTTAGTCACACAACCTCTGTTGTGTTCCCCTGAGCTATCAGGGGGAATGACTTCAGGAGTTAATGACTCCAGAAGAAATTTCTCAGCAGAAAATCATATAATGGGCATGAGGGGCCTTATTGTAAACAAACACTGAACACAGTTTTGAAGGAGTTCAATGACAAGAATCCTCACCTCTCTTCCTGTAGAGGAGAAACTTAAACCTTGACAAAAGTGTCACTTGACAGACAGGAGAAACTTCACTGACTGATGGACACATTATTTTCCTATATGAAGCAAAAAGAATAGGTTAAATGTCTTGATACAAAAAGAAGCTCAAGCTCTGCTTTGCTGAACACAACCCCCTTTCACAGTTTTTGAGGTAGTGTTGCTTGTACTGTATCAAACCTTAAAGGAAGTCTCTTAAAGGCATTCTCAGACAAAATTAGTAATGTAGCAGTACATTTTCCTTGCAAGGGCAGAAAATAAGAGCTTTTCGCTGCAAGTTTGAAATATGTGGTGGGTTTGATCCCCTTGGCATGCCAACTTGAAGGCACTGAAGAAAAGAAAAGAAAAGGTAATTTTAACCCGTGCAAGTCTCTATGTCAATCACCTTCACTGTCACTACTAATTCCTGAATTATGACCTTGTGCACTTCCCATGTGCTTCTTATCTTTTTTTAATTTATCTGTTGTCCTTCTCATTCCCTTGATTTGTCTTTCAGTCAGCTGTCTCCTTCCTCCTCTTTTTTTGCCAGAGGTTAGGGCATGGAGGGAATTTAGTGGCAAGATTCAGGTGCCAGTGCCATAAAATAGCAGCTTTTTTTAATGTCATAGATATGTGTAGCAAGAGCATTAGAGAGTAACAAAGAAGAGAAAAAACAACTTGGATCTTTTAAACTAACAGCCAAGAAGAGAAAAAAAAAGAATTTAAGATAGCTATGTTTGTGAATAGAACTCTGTGCAGTGCACAATCTGACTAGCTGTAGAGGTGCGTAAAGAAATCTCCATGGGATGCGGACACCATAAACGAGAACTGCACAGTTACAAGGAAGTTGTAAAATATCTCTGCACCGTTAACTACAAGATGTGTTTTTTTGGTTTTGATGTTTGTTGGGGTTGCTTTATCCCAGCTCTTCCAGTATTTACCAGTTGATTAATTTTAAGTGCAAGAGTGATCTCATTAATTTTACCTTTGAAGATCAGAGCCTGATTTGGTCTACTCACAATATTTCCTTATAATTTCCAGTTTTGAAGGAGTTTATGTCTCCAAACTTTTAAAATGAGTTTTTGACAGCTGATTTCACAAACAGGTTGGCTTCATTTGTCTACTTCTCAAAAAATAGACAATTGAAATGTCACACAAAATGGTTTCCTGGGTAAACAGGTAGTTTAGAATGTTCAGATGTATAGCAATCTGCTGTTGAGCATTTTCTCTGTCCTCTTGTGCAAATTCCCCTGCCCTTTTGTGAGCATGAGGATAGACAGAAAACACACATTCTCTGTGAAAAAATAAAAACTTTCTTTTTTATGCAGAATGTTGAAATTGAGAATGGAAACAGCAATGGCTTGCAGGCACATTCCAGCACTATGCTGCAATTGAGTGTGATCTGACAATGCAATTAAACAGCGAAGATGCTTCTTGGGATTTGCAAGGCAGAAGAAATAAATGTTATCAGGCTTTCTTATTAGTTGAGAAACAGCAGTGGAAAAACTGCCGGTATTTTTTTCTATTTTAGGATGTCCTGAATAACAGTGCCTTAATACAGTTATAAGTGCATTATAATACTGTTATAAGTGCATTATAATGCAGTTATATGTACATAATACAGTTGAGACAGGGGGTTTTTTTTAAAGTTTGTCCTCAGTTTCTTCCTCTATTTTAATTCCAGTTGAATTTCATGCAAAGTTCAAAATATTCTATCCTTCAGTAGAGTAAATTATACAGGAAGCCTTATAGATTTGAATTCACTGGTCTAACTCCCTGATGAAAATGACTGCTGCACAGAGGGTGGAAAGAAAATAATATTTGACTTCCTAAAGAATGAATTAAATTGGAACTGCTGAAGTCCGTACAATTGCAGCTAGGTCTGATTTGAAGACTTTAAAATGGTGTCTTCCACACTGATTGGAGCTCCACAAAGCACTCAAATAGAACAATGTATCAGAGAGTAAGTTAGCAAATTTAGAGAGGAAAGCAGAGCATAGGAGTAATCCCTACAGGTGGGCTCTGCCTGAACAGATGACTGTGCAGATGTCAACAACTTTAAGATCATCACAATTTTTTCTTCTTCCAGATTCTTCTTTTGTTTATGAAGTCTCCCCCCACCTGACCATGATCCAGGTTAGAAGGTTTTTTTAGCTGTAAATTAGGTTAAAATATACATGTACAATCTCCAGAGGATTGTATCCCAGGAGAAGGTGCAAATTGCTTCGTGTGTCCAGCATAAAAGGTCTGAAGGATGCTGTTGTAAAACTTGATCACACAGTGCCATGACAGCAGTCAGCCGTTCTGGGGGTAAGAGTCAGTGTGGTTGCCCCAAGGGTCATCCAGCTGACCTGTCCTCCCACAGCCCCTCATTGCTCCAATTGCCATTCAATGGGATGAACGCCATATGGATGTCAGTTTATGCCAGACTCTGCACGAATACTGCAGGGAAAGGGGGGAGAATTAGCAGATTATTCTTATCAGAACAAAGAGAGACAACATGCCTCAGAAAGTTAGAGATAAATGCACAAGCTGGAAGAGAAGAAGGGTAAAGCAGAGCTGTCCTGTCAACAGTCCACTTTAAAAGCGGATGTAAGGAACTCCCTTATTTTCTCTTTGAAATAAATGGAAAGCATATAGAAATTTGGGCATAGGTACACTGATTATTTTACTTTCTGTCTTTGGCAAAATTTTGTGCTTTAACTCAGAGTGATATCAGATAAATCTGCCTGTTGACTATGAATTTTACTCAGTATATAAAAAAAGGTCTATTAGGAAACACTATACAATGGACTAAATAGGAAAAACAAAGTCTTTCAGCATCTTCCTTCATGGTGTTAACTATTATTTTTCTCAGCAATTTGAAGTATTAGAGTACAGATCCTTTTTAAGTCATCTCTATATTCAACTAAAAATTAGATGGGAAATTAAAATAAAACACCAGAGTTATTGACTCTCAAATTCATTTTTGAATTGGTATATTTGGGCTACTCTATTTTTGCCTTTTTTTCTAGGCTTTCTGTGTTTGTTTGTCTTTTATTTCATTTATATGACATACATAAGACGCATCAATGCACGTAGCCTCACATCACTCCTGTGAAAAGAAAAGTAACATTAAATTGATAGGAATAGATACGGGGACCAAAAACCAGAAGGAACTTAATCAGCATATTGCTAGTGTGACCCATGAGTCAGAGAACCTGCTCTGCATGACCCCCAGAAAATCCAAGCACAAGGCCTCTGGGCATCTCAGCAAGTTTGAGAGTCACTGCAGCAGGAACATGGCATGTTCTGTGTCAGCCTGTTAGACACCAAATGCCTGAGTCCTCCTCACTTCTTTAACGCAAGATCATCCTTGAACAGCAATCGACTTCACAAAAACACAGAGGCAAGTAACCCTCATGCATTGTTTGCAGTCTGGGGGCTTTTTGTGTGTGTGTGTGTTTCAATATTTCAAATAACAGCAATTCTTAACACATTTCTTCTAAAAAAATACTTCCTTTCAAGGATGAAACAAAGTGATCTCTTCTGCAATGATTGCCAGATATCTGTATGTACAACCCCTCTGTTTGTGTGAGTAGATTGAAATGGTACCATGCTCTTCACTTCATTGAGATGTTACTTTTGATCTCAAGTCAAATTTAAAGAAATTATTATAATCTATGATTATGGTGTGCTATGACTTGTTTCTGAGAGTGAAGTAAAGATTCAGGATTCTCTTGAGCCCTTCCTCTGGTTGACAATGTCTGTTTTGGAAAATACTTTTCACCTACAAGTTCCATAACAGTAGTAGAAAAGAAGATCATCAGGCGAGAAACAAAGCCCCTTGAGGGAACTATTTACAATATAGCTTCATGCAGTCTCATTCATCTATGTGCTACTCTAGTTTAGTTCTGTTGTAACCACAGCTGTCAGTGGTTAGACTAATAGAAAACTGAATTTTGCAGTATGCAAAACGGAGGGACTGATTATCCACAAGGGCGAGGAAATTATACCACACACTTTATTTTGGAGGCAAAACAGGCAGTTGGGCCCTGCATTTGAGAGTGTCTGCAGCGTAGAACTACAATGCTTATATGATTCCTGGTATAGCAGCTACCTACACTTGCTAGCTGTATAATCAAGAACAAACGACAAAGTCAGCCGAGGATGTGAAAATTAGAGCTGTTGCAACATGGACATTTCGGGTTGTTCCAGAAGTCTATCTTATCCTTGTGTGATACGTGACAGCCAGACATAGCCAGGCAACTTGAGTGTGTCTCCTGCTGTGATGGGCAGAACTCTTTGTTTTACATGAGAAAAAAAGAGTTTTAGAAGATATTATCCTTTTTGAGAATATTTTATTGAAGTGTCGTGTTAAAGGATTGGGTTGGAGTGCTTAAACAAAATAGAAAAACCCTTCTAAATAATTATATTTTTCCAGAACAGGTTAGTTGAGAGTTCTGTCTTCTCAGGACCTTTGTTTGGTAGTTGCAAGAAAACTCTCTGCACAAAGACTCAGAAAACAAATACTGTGTATCCAAGTCTGTCTAGATTTCCACTACACATTCAGCTCCATATTATCCAAGAACTTGCATGTTATTCAAGAAAAGTAAAAAAAAAGAAAAAAAAAAACCACCAACTTTTTCTTTGTTTGTACAATCCCGAGACATTGCAGTAGGGTGATCAGTTAGAAATGCTTTCTTATATTGCTTTTTTTGTTTCAGATGTTCTAAGGAAGAAAGATTTTTCTCCTGCAGTTTAACAGAAACCTGCACAAAGCACAGCCTGTTTGTAATAGAAAGAGCCAAAATTCGACTCAGGTGAACTCCTCCCATGTGCACACTGGGTGACTTGTTTTGCTCTGCAACAGAGGAAAGCTATTCTGTAGGGCAGTGAGAACTGCCTGGCTTCTTGTCTTTAAAGCCAGCTGTGAGGTCAGTCAGTTGCCCTTCTAGTACTGTTGTAGCAGAGCTGTTTTTAACATATAGGAAATGTTAAATATTAAAGGTATTTGTCCTCCATGAGTAGAGGTAATAAAACCCACAGAAACAGAAGATTTCCTGCAGTCCTTCTTCGCAAGGGTGGCCCAAGTGGCACTAAGGGCAATCTGGCTGTGCAAGAGGTATCAGGGACTGTTTCAGCAGGGGATGCTTTGGCAGGGATGCCTATGGCCGGACTCCATAGTTGGAGCAGACAGAGCAGGAAACACCTTCTTCATAGCTACTGCCAAGTCTGCTTCGGGAAACAGTATAAGTGTACATAGAGCATCCTTTAACAAAAGCACCCCCCCTCAAAAAAAAAAAAATTACAATAAGCATTGTTTGATATCAGAATATGCCTTTGTCGTGACAGGTACTCTTTCTGATTGGTTTGAGTACCCAAAATGGCAGAATCTGCAGTCCTAGCCTAGGCAAAAGACTACATTGTCCTGTGTATCTTGTATGTTTACCATGCCAAGTCTTGAAAGGCTTGGAAAGCATGAAACAGAAAAAAAGCTTGAAAACTTGCAGGTCTTTACTTTGGAAGGTTTTGACTAACGGTTTACAAAGAGCAGACAGCCTACTACACTCAAAGAGAACTGTTTCTTTTATCAATAGAATGAAGTATTTGGGGGGGGCGGGGGGAAAGAAGAAAATATTTGGGTGTGTAGATTCCATAAAGTGGTATTATCTTTTGTCAATGATTTGTGCAGCCCAATTTCTCTTGACACCCCCAAGAGGCCTCTCTTGAGCTGTTTTTTTCCTTATGGATCCAATAGCCAAAGCAATACATTCAGACAGCAAACATCCCAATTAGCAAATGCTACTAGAGAAATTATTATGAAGAACTTCTCTTTTCACTAAGTGTGTTATAACAATAAAGTCTGACACGCTGCAGTTCTGAAGAGCTTTATGTCAGGTCTCCAGCAAAACATACAAAACTCAAATCTAACTATGTAAAGTTTGTAGTAGCTGATGTTTAAGTCTGATCTTTTTATTTACATTAAAATCTGGTTTAGATCATTGTTAGAAGTTTTTATGCTTTCTTCTGACCTCATATAGTTAGATTCTTAATATTTAGAGTTTTACATGGAGAAACATAAACAAATAAAATTGAATTTCCCTTGTTCCTTTTCTCGAAATACTTCCAAGCAATTTTCCCACTGCTTAAATGAAAGATACTGACTACATATGTCTGTGTTGTAAAGAAGATGCATGACTTATTTGGAAGGGCCACCATCTCACTTTTTGCTCATTCAAACACCAGCCAGTTCTAGTCTAGGTTTTCATATAAGCCTCAGGCTCATTTATCCCATCACAACACTATAAAATTCTCCTGTGTCTGCACATTTTATATATTTGCAAGTACACACACACATATGTGTATATGTTGATACATGTGTGTATGTTTTTATTTACCTTTAAATAGATGTATGTAAAAGCTCTGTGAAGTACAAGCTCACCATCTTGTTCAGCTTCAGTTGGTCAAACAGAATTTTTGGGCTTGTGAGAAAAGCGCGGTCAAGTATAGGGCTGCAAAATCTCCTTTCTCATTTCTTTCTTCTGGCTCTCAAACTTCATTTGTAGTCATGGTCCAGCTTTGTTCTAGTTTTGCAGCCTGTAGCAGAGCATGGGGTGGGTAAGAAGTCAAGAGAAAGCAGGATTTAGCACACTGAAATGTCAGAGATGTGTATCACAGAGCCTGTGACAAAATTACACCCTCGGTTGGGCAACAGATTGTATACACATCCACATTCTAAGCACATGAACCCCCAGAATGTCACCACTGATGTCCTCGTTTGCTCTCCAAAGCCCAAATGCACTAAGTAACATAATACGATCTAAACCATGGAGGAGCCTAAAGCATTATCCTTATTGATAGTGCTGCACTTTCGGTTAAAATGTAACCTTAGCGAGATAGAAATTCTTTGCCAAGAGAAGACACATGACTGTTTACGACGCATAATATGCCAAGAGAACCACTTTGTGGGGAGGCACACAAACAGTTCCCAGTTACACCTAACCAATATAAGGATGTGCACCCTTATCACAAATGTCTTCCACCCATCTTACCATGCCAGGGGTAGGGAGAGCAGCTGAGCCGTCTGCAGATGGTTGCACCAGCAGCACCCAGCCCGGCCAAGCCAGCCAGAGCGCTGGGTTGCGTGACTGCCCTAACATGAAATCAGCAAGTTTACAAGCCACAGTGTAAAAGCAGAAAATTGTACAAACTAAAGGATGTTGGGGTTATGCAAGATACGTGAAATCTAAACCAGTGAATTACAGCAATTCACACCAATGTGTTTACACCATTGCTGCACAGAGGCATGTAGACCTAACTGTTTGAAAAGTTTGTTAATTAAAAATTGTTTGGTGGGACGATGAGAAAAGGTGGTGAATGATGGCAGCAGAGTGCATGTAGTGCACCTTCTGATAGCTGGGGCCAGCAAGAAAGCTTTTATTTGTCAAAGAGCTTATTCAGCACAGTTAAGCAATGCGTAAACACTACACCTACTGTATTTGTGAAGAGCATGTTTCAATGGGACCCCTGGTGTGTCAGCAGGCTTATTCACAGAACTTAATGAGTGTAAATTGGTATTTGCTAGTGTAAAATACTTTCCCATATACAGAGAAAAAGAACTGATCTTTTAATTGATCTTTGAACTGCGTTACAATTGACAGTCCTGAGATGCCGGTGTGCAAAGTTAATTAAGTTGTCAAAGATATTTTAAGAAGCTGAGCCTGGTTTTGTTTGAAGGTCTTTGTCATTCACAAATTTGAGAGAGTCACTGCAAAGCCGTCACTGATGCTGGTGTAAACAGAATGAAAGAGAGGCAGTGTTATCTCTGTCAGGATTGTTCTTTGTTGTGGGTGAGGATCATCTTATTTTGGCTCTCACAGGACTTCTATGTGATGCCAGGACTAAAAGCCGACTTGAAGTCTATAAAACTTCAAAAATAAAACTGCTAGCCAATGGATGTGAGTGACAAAAATGGACACAGGAATTTTGTGCCATCTTCTAAATTTGATGTGAGTTTAGCAGGGGGGAAGGAGAAAGGGAACTAATGCAATTAAAACAAAACAAAATTATTAGAATTGCACTTGTACCTAGTTTTTTGTAGCTAAGGCCCGAAACATGCGTTCCTTAAACATTTCCAACCTCTTCCCTCTTCTGTCCTTCCATGTTTAAAAGAATGAAATTTGGTGGACTTTATTCAACACTACAAAGATTTTTCAGAATGTCTTCCAAAGCAGCCCTAATACTTCAAAACTGTATCAACTTTATTTCTAATCGTGTGTGAATGAGTGTGACTACGGGGTTGTGCCTTGTGAGAACATCTTTCCTGTGTAATAATAGTTGTCAGTTTGTGGTTGGATACAGTTATCCTCAAAGAAGGGTCTCTTCTCTTTGATGGGTACAGTAACTACTCTCTCTAGTTTTATTGTCCTGTCTATAAAAAGACAACTTTGGCTGAATCATTGTGGGGAAAAAAAAAAAAAAGGAATAGCAACAGTAACGTGTCAATCCTGCAAATTCTTCTTATGCAGAACTCCTTCAAAATCACAGGAGCTCAGTGAAGAGTAGGTTTACAAGGTTTCTGACGAGATAGAACTGGTAAATCAGTAATAATGAAAGTAAGGAAATTGCAGAGAAAGTAAAACACCAGAAAAATGTAAGGAATATTAAAACCCATTGTTTCGCAAGTCAGAGGTGTAAGTAGAGTAAAACGACAGGATTAAAATGAAAAACAAGTATTCTGAATAATTATTTTCCAGCTGTGCCACTAATGAGTGAAGATTTAATTTCCCAAATTTCTCATCAAATGACCCACCTTTAGAATGGAAGTATTTTTGTGAGGGGGCTGATAGTTTCAATGACAAAAAAAGTGCTGTAAAGATGTAATTTTATGAATGCTCGCTTGTAGAGAGGGGCTGAGATAATTCTTGCAGGAAAATGCAAAAATTACAGGGAATGTGTTTTGTTTTTCCAGTTAGCAAAGATCCACCTCAACACGATAATGTGAGAGAGAAGGTCGTGGTGTTCTTTTTCACATACATTAACAGATCAACGCTGTTACATGTCTCAGTGAATACAACTTATGAAGGATGTTTGAAACACAATCTTTGGACAGCCTCACTTAGAAATGAATTTAACACCTTCAGATAATACAAGTCCCTTGAGCTCCAGGAGATCAATAAATTTGCGTGGGTGGAGGCTGCTGATGATGCACAGCAGGAGCTGTTTCCCAGCTGTATCACTGATTAGCAGGAATCTCACCTTGCCAAGCCTTTAAAGCCTTGCAGAAAATGCACCAATTAAGTGTTCAAATCTTTCAGCCTTAAGCCACATGTCAAGGGAAAATAATTCACTGGCATAGGGCTTTGGGTCAAGCTTCTTAGCCCGGCAGTTGATGTGATAATGTTTTAGCATTGTGCTGCTTGCCCACCCAGGAGGAAGGAGAGGGAGACCTGGCTATTGTTTCTCTCTAAAGCAGTGCTCTGAAGAATATGAATGTAAGTGTGACTCATTAATAATCTCAATTTTAAAGAAAGATGATGGAGGAGGAGTGCTTAAAGTATTCTTGGCTCAGTGAGTATTCATTGAAAAAGCATTGCTTTGCTCTGCCTCACAGCTCTGCCTGCAGTTCAGGGCTCTTGCTGCCACTACCCTCTAACTGCACCAAGTAAGCTGTCAGTTTTATAGGTAGATTTTAGAGAATGGGCAAGGAAATCACATTTACTTATGGAAAGTAGCAATTGATTTCTTAAGGGTTGGGAGAAAAGATATGTGTTCACTGAGGATAGCTGCATGTCTAGCTGCAGACTATATTAAGACAGTCACTAAAAATCCATGAAATGCTGGAATTGCAGGGTAAGACTGACTACCTCTGCCTGAAGTATACTGTCTGTAGAATGAGGTTGCTAATCTTTGAGGAGAAAAACCCAGAAAAAGGGGGCTGAAAACTCATGCTCCAAGGCACAAGAAGGGGCCCCATTTTTCTGAACTGAAAACTTTGTTGCTTTTTGCAGCGCAGAAAGGGCAAGCACCTGGCCACATATTCATTGCAGTGTTGCCATCCGAAGCCCCTCCTGCAAATCTCAGCATCTAGACAGTCTTAGACCCGCCCTTCAATGAGGTGCCACAGCCTCAGCTCTGAGGAGCAAGAAGAAACTCAAAGGCTTCATTGAAAAGAGAAAGCTAGAAATACTGCAGGCACTCTACAACAGGAAGACGCTTGCTTCTGCATTGAGGTGAATATTGGATGCTCAAATATCATGAGCCACCTCTTGCCCATACCCCCACCCTGCTCTAGCAGCTCAGCATCCCCAAAGAGACACGGGTCAGGGTAAGAAGCTCACTGCAGCAGGACAGGGAGCTGAAGGTGCGAGATACCGAGTTTTAGACCTATAGTTGATAAAGCAACCTCTCCCAGAGCTCATATATGTCCCAGGAAAAAATTTCCTCATAAGTATGTAGCAGCTCTAAGCAGTGCCAAGTGTGAAATACATATGTGCGAAGGGTTAAAAAGGGAGTGATGTAAATTAGGCACAGACACAGAATACAGAGATAAGATATTGTGAACAAACAGTGGATATGTGTTTGTTTCAAACTGAGTTTCTCCACCTGCCTGTAGTTCTGTCATATATATGACAGAAATACTGGGTATGGTTTTGCTTTTACAAGGTTTCTGTATAAATGTTTATGTGCTGTGAATTAAATCATGCACTTAAAGAGGGAAGAGGATGAAATGGAAAACTTGCTAACCGTAATGATGGATGTATTGCTCATTACTCATACTAACGAACATCCAGTCCAGGCAGGAAGTTTCCATCCAGTAAATGCATCTCTCTGTAAATTTGCCAGGTAGAGGTAAAGAAAAATGTTGCTTTTGCCGTTTTGAATCACTTCTTGAAGGGTTCTCGACCCTTGCTGCAAAAAAGAATAAAGAAGAACCTACAATATTAAGAAGCATTGGACAACTGGCATAATCTGAGCTCAATGAACCAATGTGAGTAGTGTAAAATGGCCAGTTTTGCAGTCCTCTCTGTTATATATGTTATTTCAGTACTTTGGAAGATGAGCAAGAGCTGTATCTTCAGTCAACCCCTTTGTTTAAGCTAACATCAGCTCTACTAGACAGCTGCTTTAATACAATAATTTAGATCTTGTACTTTGTCTGTTGAAGTGAATATTTTCAACACATCATTTAGATTATTTTTTTTTCTGAAGCTGCTGTGAATTGACCCATAGGTATAAGTATTCCTTGGCTATATTTCTTCGAAGAAACCCGTAGTGATTGCCACCTCTGTATTCATGTATGTTTATATGGTATCTTCACATCAAGAATTCACAGGAACAAATATATACTTTCTACTCATTCTTCCATAAGCCATCTTTTTGTTTTACACATACAAGGGGGAGCCTGTTCTATGAGTAACTCTTAGGTGAGAAGGACTAGGTGGGATCAGGCCAGTTTTCACACATCATTAAACTCTTTTAATAAATTGATAAAACTCCACCCTACGAAAAGTTGAATTCTTTGCCCAGACTTCTTCTACTGGAAGATTATGGAAGAACTAGAGCTCCCATTTGTCTGTTTTTCCACAGACATTTCCTGTTTTTCTACCTGAATTTTTTTCTAAGACCAATTTGCAGATTCCTTTTGATGTTTTTTTTCAGGATTTCTGGCTGTCTGGCAGTCTAAACAGAGTACTGCTCGCTTCTACCCATTTTCAGGCATTACTGCAAACTCCACACTAATCAGCTACACAGAACTGATGCTGTAAGTATTTTAACAATGATAAAAATAATCATCATCCTGAAACTGCATTCATCTGAAGACCTCAAATGCTCAACTAGTACAGGACCTTGAAGCAGAATGCCTCAAAAGGGTTATCAGGGAGGGGTATATATAGCAATCACATCAGTGACTGTGTGACAGATACTCTTAGGAGATCTTCTGTGATGTTTCAAAATTTGGTTTGAGGAATATGCATAGTCATTCTTCACTTTTACTCTTTCCTTCAAGACTTGAATTTAAGGGATCTAGTTTTCAAATCCCTGCAAATGTCTTTGAGTACAGACCATTGCCTGATGCTCTTGCATTTCTTTCCAGGCAGTTTTCAAAACCTGTCCTGTGCAGTTTGGCTCTGCTGCTCAGCTTGCTCTGGGCTGGCCGCTGGGCTGCCCCACACACTGAGCTGGGAGTGGAGTGTGAGTACCTACAGCACGTGGGGATCCACTGTACACCACTCTCGGGAGGGGGACCTTGCACCAAATTTCTATTACTACAGGGGAAGACCAGCATCTGTCTCACGGTCATGGTGTTACAGAGGAAGAATACCAACAGCCAGATTGAA
The DNA here is from genome assembly GCA_013399855.1 of Oxyruncus cristatus. Taxonomy (NCBI): domain Eukaryota; kingdom Metazoa; phylum Chordata; class Aves; order Passeriformes; family Cotingidae; genus Oxyruncus; species Oxyruncus cristatus. The sequence continues at coordinate 1,641,578 of VXAY01000172.1, forward strand.
CAGGACATGGGGAGCTACAGGGAAACTTTGGTAAAAATTAAGGAGTTGGCTCGAAGAAATCTTGAAGATTTCTTGCAATCTTCAAGAAACATGAAGATTTGCAACTGGCAGGAGAGACCTTGGGGAAATAACAGCAGCCTCTAAATTATGTCTGATGAGCCATTTTATCAATGAGATGGTGTGTTTGGTTTGTTCTCTGACTCCATAGCAAAAGTTTTAAACAGATACAGAGCAAAGTATATGCTGGTCTCTTTTGTTGATCACCCATGAACTTTTCCCCCCAGTTGATAGGGCACAATATATACAGGCATAAATATGTATGTTTGTATGTATCAATCCACATGAAGTTACTGATATATACAGGGCAAAATTCTTAGGCAGTAGCAATAGCAAGATTAGAGCTAAGTGGAAGTTAAAATATGATGAAAAAAATAAATTATTGCAAGATAAATCTTAGGTCCACAAATATCACTATTGAATCTATGTACACTGCTGTTATCGAGCAGTGAAATTTGGACTTAAATCAGGCCTGGGCATGGGATCACTTTTCTGTCAAGTTTGGCAGAGCACATGATGTCGAGTTTACTCTGGCTGTGTGCTTTCCTGATACTCTTATGCTGGCAGTGTGGTGAAAGTTGGTACCTGATTAAGCTGGAAGCCTGTTGCTGCAAAGATAATCCATCAGAAGCTGCATTGGTCAAGTGAGTTTTCATCATCCCTCTTTGATGTCAGAAGTAAGAAAGCTAAAGCTGAACTTTGCAACTGAACCAGCTGAAGCTGGTGACTTCTGGCCTTCACCATCTCCCCTGCATGTGGGTCTGCAGCTCTAGCGAAAGAGCTACTGCACTATCTTGCATTTCTGACTTTTTTTTGGGGGGGAGGGAGTGGTCAAAACCTGGTCTGAGCAGCTTTTTGAGAAGGCAAATGGAAGAATTTGAAACTTGAAGCAAGCAGTGCTTCTGATGCAATGCATTCTCCATGAGGAAGATTTCTTTTATTTTCTAAAGATAGTCAGATGCTGTATTCACCTGATGCTCATAGAAAGATTTTTACAATGCTGGATTGCCTTCAAAAAAATATTTTGAATCTAGGTCCCAAAGGCTTTGTTGTAAGCCTTTGGTTTGCAACTGCAGCAGGGCTTCATACACCAAAGGCTGTAAACTGGCATCAGGAATTACCTGAGCTCAGAAAAGGACCTGAGCACTGGCCTGAAGTGATTACAGTGATCTAAGGCAGGCACGAGGCAGACGGCCTCCTTCTGCCACATCTGGAGCCGGCACATTGTCTTGCATTTGGCTTGAGAAACAGGAGGCTGTTAATAACACAGCCGTCAGGTAACAAACGCAGAGGATATTGTGGCCTCAGCAGGAGGAAGGGATGAAACTCCCCATAAAGCTAAAGATGTGAGAAGGTATTTTTGGGAAGGTGCCCAGTAATCCAGGCTCAGTAAAGAGTCAGATAAGACTCCAAGGCTTCATACAACCTTAAAGAAAAAGAGCTTACAGGCCTTTAATGGGAGACAGCCAGCTTTGCTTCCATCAGTATCATTTCAGCCTTGCTTAAGTTCGGGCTGAGCTCTATATTTGATTCAAACTGGCAGGCAGGAGGAGTTTCATGTTTTGTTTTTGTAGCCAAAATTTCTGCTGTACTTTCAGACAATCATACACAGTGCTGATAGAAACAGTTTAGAGATTTTTAATAAGTAATTGTTTTAATTTTAAGACATTCATTGTCTGAAGCTTCCTTTGCTGTTGAACTCCACTTTGTTGACGTAGAGCTTCAGTTTAATTTTCCTCTTCACAAATTCTTGTGCAGTCATTATGATTGCGTAGCCACCGTTGCAAAAGAGGTAGTCAGACCTGTGCTGAGTTCATTCAATTTCTCAGCACGTGTGCAAGAATTCTGGTCCAGCCTGATGACTACCTCATTTTCTCACATTCTTGAGGAATGTCCCATCCCATGAAAAACTGCTGCATGTGAATTACCAGTACTGACCTGAGAGCATCCATCAGGTCTGGTTTAGAGGGTATTCATCCTGAGACCTTCATGTTCAGAACTTTATTCCTGCTTTCTCTCTGCTGCTAACTCCTGGCAGTTCTAAGTGAACTGTTTATAATCCCAACTGCAAAATGCAGTCTCTGTATTAAATATGTATTAGGGTATATAAATTGTACATATGCACTTACAGAGGTATGGACATTTGTTTTAAATGCTGTTTTATGCTTTCTAACAAATTCCAGTTGTGATATTAATTTCAGTTGCTAAGGCATCAGATTTAGTACACTCTGTATTATGAAACTCAAGTTCTTATACCTTTTTTGGGTAACAAAACTGGGACTAGTCTATTGCCATTTCTGCTATATTTCTCATGTCCCTCAGCTCAGGTTGCCTTCAAATCATTCTTCCTGACTCACAGTAAAACAAACCCACCACACTTGATCAATTAAAAGCTATTTTCAGGTGTCAGAATATAGAACACTAAACAATTTGAAGAAATGAAGCTCTTCTGACTAACTGTTGCAGTAGTTGCACTGTCCAGGAAAACATCAACAATGCAGTCCCAGAATACAGGCTTGACACAAACACAGAATAAACCTGTGAGCACCACAGGAGACAGATGTTGATGAGTTTGTTCTCGTTCTTCACTGGTGTAGCAGGCAGAAGTTCAGGCTTTAATCGGGTGTGACTTGTACATCAGTGTCCTGTAATAGTTTCAGTCTTCTGGGGACAGAGCAATACAGGGTACCCAACTGTACTCCTGGTGTTCTTCCTCCCAAGGACAGGGACTTGGAAGGTTTCTGCTGCTGCTCATGAAGGAGGCAATCTGCCTCTGAGCCTGGGATCACAATCCTTCTGACTGGGGAGGGGTCTGAAGCAGAAGTTCAGGGACATGTTCAGTGTTGTGAAGTAAACCGGGTCTTTAGACAGTGTTGTTTAAAAAACAAAATTAGGTTTCTGAAGTGGTTCATATTGCAGCTCCACTCTTGCCAATTCACAATTACTTTTGTAATTACAAAAATTTGCCAGAGCAACTTCTGTGTACACTCCAAAATTACTGACGGACATTAAAACAGAAGATGGCACTTCAAATAGCTCCTTGTTATAAAATGAAAAAGAGAGGGCACAGAACTAGAAAAAGTGCAATACTTTGAGCAAGTTTATTTCTGCTTAGAATTCAGAATTTCTGCATGTGAATGGAAAAAACAACTTTTTGTATCCCCTTTCACTGCGGATTATTATACCAATTTCCCTGGGTTTTGTTTGTATCTACTTCTTACTTAATAGGTAATTGTTCTGATAGATAATGAGACTATATTCTGCTAACATCAGCAGATTTTGGTGAAGTCTGAAATCCTGATAACCAGGACAGTTATCTCATATTGCAAATATTTTTGAAAAATGGAAAGTTTTCTTCAAATACAGTGTGGCTGGTGGCTTCGAATCCATAAATGAAGCTGTTTATACATATGAGTGGTTTTTGATAGCTGTAGATGATGCTACATGAAGGAACAATTCTGTCCTTAAAATGTGACTCTAATAATCACTTTATCCAAGTCTATATCTACTGTTTCCCATTTAATGCTTACTGAATTTATGCACTTTTCAGCTGAAAACTCAGTTTTCCAAACTAAAAACTCCCCAAACTCTCCATGATCTCTTTTTATTTCATGCATCATCACTGACAATAAAGGTAACACAAGCCAAATTATACTGCTAACTCTATCTCTTAGCATCAGCTGTGGTTATAATACGCCTTCAGCAACGTCTGAAAAACCACACTGGTTTGCAGTGTGCTTGTTGGGCATGTGAGATGTAAGGCACATGAGATGGTAAGGCTTGACTTGACTGCCAGATCTTTGTGGATTTGAAGCTGAAAAACACCTCAGTTTGCCAACTGAGCAAATAGTGTAGGGGATGAGATGTAATGAACCTGCATCCATGAATTCTGTAGGCGCTCAGGAAATTTTGGCAGTCAAACCCCACTTCAAGTTTGACTTTCACAGCAGATGATATTAAAAGCATGACATGCATTTTGGTCAGAGTTTTTTAGTGTTGAAAGCAAATAGTTTGGAGATCTTTTGTAATGATTTAATACAGGAATATAATAAAATCTCTCTGGAGAATACTTTCCTCATATTTATTCTCATGTCCTCTCTCTTGTTCCTCTTATAAGTTTTCTTTAAATGTCACTGCATGTTGCTTTTTAGGTTTTTTTTTTATGTACCAGTCAATCAAGCAATAGTTCATTTAATTCATGAGAATTAATTTGAATTTCAGGTCAGGTAATACCAGTCCAGTCAGCCAGAGACACACATTATGATCTCAGGGGCATTAAGGGATTTTCTTTTTGTGAGTTTTTGCTTCTTTAAAAGATCTGGCAGCATGTTAAACCAAACATTTTCACTTTCAGTCCAAGCAAGTCTTCGGATTCTATTCCAGGATTTCCTGTGTGCACTACATGGCAAGAGATCAAGTCTGTAAATTGTATTCAATTAAACATCATCTAAATGAGAACATGAAAATAAGTGTGTGGCATGTATTTGTAGAGCAATCACTGCAGCCTAGTCAAAACCTCTAGTTAACAAACACCACAGATTTTTCTGTATCTTTAGGGATGAGCTGACAAGAAATCAGCTTCAGGATGTATTTCAAAATCCCAAAAATCTGTAAAGAAAGTACCAACCAAGAAAAAAAAAAATCATTTCTATGGGTGGAAGTTTTTTGTTTGCCTTCAAAGGTGCAGTTGTTATCATTTACTCTGACATCTTGTGTTCAAACACTGGCAGGGTCAAGCTTAAACAATGGGAAAACTGGTTGTAAAGGCTGCCCATTGCCATGTTTTCCCTTAATGTGAAAAGTGAACTACTACAAATGGGTGACTTGTAAGTTGCTTGTTAGGGCAGTAACTCTTGCTGACAAACGAGCTCTGAGTTGGATGGGGAGGAAGAAAGGGGAAGTTCCCTGATCTCTTTTGTCTCAGTACAATGTGCTGGATTTAATAGAGGCTGGAAAGGCCGAGCAGAACACTGCTGTTTTTTTGAAAAAAAAAAGTAATAGTTTATTTCTAGCAGAGCTGAGCCAAAACAAGATATAGCATTTCTCCTACTTCTTTCTCCTTTTATTTTTTTTCTTCTGCCAGAGCAACATTAAAAAGCAGATAGCCATCACTACACGGAGTTTATCATTTTCCACCTGCATGGATGCTTTCTCTTGGGCTGTCCTGTTGTAATCCTACCTTTTGTCTGCCAAGTGGAACTAAGTTAGAATACTTTTCTGCTGATTTGGCAGGATTAAGAAATAAATTAAAGCACCCTGACTGCCTGGAAATCTTGTTTTACCAGCTGCTTGCAAAAATCTACTAATGATTACATTTTAAGTCCTGTTAGCACTCTGGGTTCAGCAGGTTAAGCCTACTGGACCTGGTGGCATCGGAGTCATGTGTCTCCTGTATCTGCAACATCAATGTTTTATAGCAGGTTGGCTTAGCAACAAACAGTTAAAAAAGAACATCACTTTACACCTAGTTCTATTAAACATACAGTACTACCTTGCCGATGCATCCAAAGGCTAAGTAGTCTCTCTGGCAGCCGTGGTCACTTCCCGCCAAGCTAGAGCTGCCATGTGAGCTCATATAAATCTGTTCCACTTGTGGAAAATGAAAAACTCAGGAACTGCGAGAACATAAAATGTGCTTAGGAAATCATTTCGCAATCCGTGAGGGGTTACTTCTTTAAATTCAAACCTCTCTGTGCACACATTTCACTCAAAATTAACTTAAGGATATGATGATTTAAAAAGGTAGTAAAGAAAATAAAGCAAATATGATGACCAGAGATCTTTAAAAATAATTTTCTCCGTTATTTTGCCACAGACTCCATTTTGGCTAGATCATTACATCACATGGAATGGGCTGTGGTATTTGATAAAGTAAAAGTAGATGGTGTTTTGTTCAAATCAAAATTAAAAACAAGACAGTTAATTTTATTGGAAAACTTGGTGCAAAAATTTATTTATTGAATCTAAGCATATTTACATGAGCTTACTCAGATTCCAAGTTCAAAATCTGTCTTGGATGACTCCACACTCATTCTTAGACTGTAATGTTTGATTAGGACTGGACAAATTAGATGTAGTTTGTGCTGGAAAATCTGTTTTATTTCAAAGCAGTTTTGTCAAAATCAATCAGTAACTGCAATATCTTTTCTTTATGAAATTAACCCGACTCTCATTGGAACTCTTAAATATCTGATTTTCATAACCAGGATCAGTTTGGGTATATTTGAGAAAACTCAGTAACCTTTGCCAAAAACATTTTCTGATGGCTTACCCTTTCAGAATATGTTAGGCATTCCTTTAGGTTTTAAGATACCCTATGACTTACTGAGGCTCACACTGATGATTATCAGTTGAATGGACCTGTCAGGAGAGATTTTGACTCATGAAAACAAGGACTTCCTAGGGAATAGATAACAAAACCCAAAGGTTCATCCAGTCATCTCTGTTTCTGTAGCTTACAGTAAACAAAGGAGCAATGTGGGCTGGCTGATTAGTACCTCTTTTCTTCCATTTTTTCCATTTGAATTACTTATGGAGGCCTGGGTTGATAATCTGGTTGGCCTTCTGTAATTAGAATGCTTTTCTCTAGATCAGAAGTGAGATGTCTTAATTTGCTGCTAGGATTAAGTGACAGCCATTCCTGCTGGTAACTTTCTACCAGTGCAACAAATGACTGCTTTGACTGATTTACTGGTCTGGGACCTGGTGAAGCAAAGGATTACAGGATGAAAATATTCAGTGCATAAAACAGGACTCATGTCACCAATAAAAATAATAACAATCTAGGTTTTTTTCCCTCAACATTTTATATGGAGCTACATCATTGATTTAAGAGCATTCTCTGCAAGCTGCTGCACTAGCTGATCACTACTGTGGTTTTCTGTAACAGCCTTCTATTGCTGCAGCCCCATATATCAGTAGCCCAGCACGCTTCAGTAATGATGGTTGCCTGGTAATACTTTCTCAAAACCTCTTTATTAATAACAACAAACAGTGGTTTCTTGCAGATGACATGTAAGAAACCCAATAGGGATGATGTATTAAAAGAAACCTAAACCTTTCACTGTAGATCTTAGCTTAAAAGTTGGGGTCTACAAAAAAGGATTTTCTAAATCTGAATTTGGCCAAATATAAGAAGTAAAGATTATTAAACTATTGAATGTTGTCAGTGTGTGGTTATATGCAAACATGGAGATTTAATTTTGGCCTGATACTGAATTCTCAAGCTTGCTGGAATTGCCTTATACAGTGTTAATAAGTTTCTCTACTAGAAAATGAAGTAGTACCCTCTGTAATCCAGTATAAAGTAAACCAATCCCTGTATTCAGGATGTTGTATGGTCTTTCTCCAAATGTGAAAGAAAATCATAGTTTCATGTCCTACTTACATTTAATACTTGGACATCTTAAAAAATTTAAATCCATTTTGCATTTTCACATGTTTTCCAAATGTGTTAATCCTGTGAGCTTTTCTCCTGTAAATAGGTGAAATGAACTCCTTTGGATTGTGTGCAAGATGCCATTGGGATTTCTAGAAGATTCTTTTTAAATACTACTAAAAAAAAATACAATGGCGTTGAGAAAAATATTTCCTGTAGCAGCAGGATATGCCTTTTTTAAAAAAAATGCAAGTCCCAAGCTGGGCTGGAGTCTGTGAAAATCAAAGGCATTTTTTTAAAAGATAGAAGACCATGTAGATTTGGCATAGTGACAAAATCTGACTTATGGAATCCATTCAGTGTCTTAGCCACAAAAACTGCAGAAAGAACACCAAGATTTTTAGCTTCCAGAATACTGTATTTCTTCCTCTATTCTCCCTTCTCTGTACTCATTTCCTGAAAGCTGGCTCATTAAGGAAAGGAAATGGTATTTTTTTAAAGAGCAAATAATTAACTGTTCCTGAAATTTCATCCCGTGGGTTGGGGTTGTCCCACTGTCTTTGACATACCTACAGTACCATAACTTTATCTGAAGAACTGACTTCATGAGTTTGATCTTGTTATATAAAGTATATTCCCAAAAGAAAACCATCCTTTTTTTTTTCTTTCACATAGCAGATGTGTTTTTACCTTGTCATTTTAAAAGAAACATATTAGGTAATTGAATATTTTCCAAAGAAAATATTTTTATGGATTTTTAAGGTCAGGCAGGAATTATCCTAAATAATGAATAAACAAAAAGAAAAAGCGCCTCCAAATACTTGCACGTCATTAGGTTTTTGAGAAGTTTTAGTGAGTGGATACAAATAACCACAGAAGCATTTTAAGGGTAAGAAAATGAAAATAAAGACCTGATGGCCCTTTACATTCAGTATATTTTGCTCATTTACTGACTTATTCCTTCAGATTTTGTGTTTACAGTCAGGCAGCTTCAAACCACTTGCCTCTTCTGTTTTCAGCTGGAAGTACTGGCAACTCTGTAAACATCATCAGCCTTCAACTCCACGAGTTTTTGAAGCCAAAATAAAGTGGAATGGCACCCTTCCACCATTCTGTGAGGCTTCCTCCTTTCCCTTGCCGGGGACTGGCATTGTGGCTTCTTTTCAGGGCAGGATCAGCCCTTCTTAGCTTTCGGGGGTCTGTGAGAGAACACCGTGAGTCTCTTGCCCATATTATTGCTTCTTTGTACCAGGTGCTAAGCAAAAACATGCATGGGCATACACAATACAAACCTCCCACCTTCTAATTTCACTTGTGGTGTAGAAACCTGAAGGTGCGGGAAAGATAAGTAATCAGATCTCGGAAGCAGTTGCTCCAAATTGCGCAAGAAGCTTTCCTTAAACTTGGAAATGTCAGTTGTTCACCACTGCCAGCTTATTCCTTTCCCACTGCCTGATGGATAACGCTAGATGGCTGACCAGACTAATCAAATACAAATGCTCCCAAAGAGGGCAACAAGAACGTGTGTGGGATGTAATTGTGAAGTTGCATGTTGATGGCAAAAGTTTCTTTTCAGTTGCACAGGTTTTCATTTTTAGCACTTGATTTCTGAAGCAGTACAGTGTGTAGCAGGACATGAAGGCAAAGGACAACACAGTCAAGAGATGCTGTACAAAAGTCCTTCTGGTCCTCATATGTCCTTGACTAAAAAATGATACTGTCTTGGTTATTGTTGTTAAGGGTGTACATAGAAAATTGAGCCTATAAATGAGTAGTTCAGGGAACACTGGGACCAGAGAGGCCTGATTTCCTGTAAATCCTCGTGTTAAGTTTTATAGATCTTTGTCCTTCAGTTTTTCAGGTCGTTGGAGCACGTATGTGGGCTCTCTTCCATGTGGATTCTCTGGTGTCTAACAACATTTGAGCTCACGTTACTCTCCATCCCTCACTGGTGGCATTAATAGGGTTTCACTCCTCTGCCGGCTGCATGCTTTCAAAAAAGTGGCTGGAATCTGAGACTCTGAAACCTCCACAAGTGTGGTTGAAATTGTGCTTCCTAACACAAGGTTTGAATTTGTCCACGAACAGAGCAGTTTTAACTGGGCAAGGGAGATATAATTCCACTGACTCCAGTGTGGTTGCTGAAAGGGCCAGGAGGCAAAATTGGACATATGTGAAAAATCCCAGGATTTTAGGAAATGTTCCTTCCAAATTGCAGTAATAAGCAAAAAAACACTGAACCAATTTCACAGAGGTGAAATTCTATGTTTCGTTACACAACAAAAATACATTTAAAAAAAGACGTAAAAGGTGCCTCTGAAGCTCTTAGTGGTAGGACTGTGATCAAATGGGAATCTGGAGGCTCTGATAATCCTGGCTCCTACTCATCTGACCAGGGAACCTGACAGGAGTAAGTTATCTTACACAGGTTGGCCACAACTCGGAAGAATTTGCGTTTTCAAGCAGGGCGCACCAGTTCCTCCTAATTCACACAGTATATTTATGAGTAATGTCAGACCCCAAACAGCGCCAGACCCTGTTGGCATCTCACATGATAACTTAGCAAACAGGGGAAAAATGGATGATAACAGAATACTAATATTAACTTTGCAGGAGAGAGAAAGATCTGTTGCACATTGATCTCATTAAGTAAATGATTTACTGGAATTTCCTCTTGCTTTGCAACTTGCTTGAGAACATATTCAATCTCAACTGTCTAAGGCCTGGATAATTTCGTCTGGTTCTCTGCAAGCCATGACACAGTCATTTAACTTTGTCACTTTTCTTGGCCACCTCCATTCAGTGCTTGTTGTTGGCTTCTGTTTCCATGGAAGGACAGTATTCTCCTAAGATACCAAGGACGTGGCCAACAGGAAACAGGGAGGTCTCATCTGGCTCTGCTTAAAACTGGCTAATCATTGAAAATTTGGTCTGAGATTGAAAAGGGCAGCAATAGCTTTCTGTTCTTCTTTTAAGATGTGTTTTTATGTATCCCAAGGGCTGAAAAAAAAAAAAATCAGGAGAAATAACAGAAACTGCATAACTGTGGATAAATCAGACTTGATTAAGTCTGGTTATCTTAATTTCTGTCTTCAATTGGTTGGACACAAGAAGATCTGTTACCAGTTTTCTTGCCATTTGGAGCTGCTAGCAACAAAATGTGGTGCAACGGAATGATGAAAGAAATTTCTAAGGAGCAGATTTAGCACAAAAAGTGATTAATAAAATAACTTAACTGTAACATTGAGACGGCTGTTTGGTACCTCACATTCTCATGTTTAATTCCCATGATTACATAAACATCCATTTTGAAGATATAGGAAGGATCAGAGGTCCTCAGGGAGGGACACACACATGCAGTGCACATGTGATTTCAGTATTGTGATTTCAGTCCAGCTCTTTAATTGCTAAGACTCTGACATCATGATAGAATGCAGGCATAATCAAGATACATTGGAGTCTCTTTGGATATCAGAACATGAAGCTGTGGGACGCCAGGAGTTTAACAAATTACCTGATATCTACTAATTTATCACTTGTGCGTGTTACTGGATTACAAATAGAAACAGACCTGACTACTGATTTGAGAATTGATAATGGTTTCTAAAACAGCTGATGAAATTACTTTAGTACCTGTCTACTTATCTTGTTTATGACACTGAGTAAAATTAGCTCCTGATAATAGAAGGAGCCTGACAACCCAGGGTTTGGGAAGATTGCTCTATCTGCTTTTGCTAGTTAAAAAATAGTTGAAATGACATTTTTATCACCAAAAGGAGATTTTTATGACTTGTAAATATTCTACATTGAACAGAGGTCACATCTCTACTGACAAATATATTTAAACAGTAAAAACACCTAATTAGATTTTATAGTACCTATATTTATCTAGCAGAGAGAACTGATTACAGGGAGATCAATAGGCAGGACCATTCTCTGCAGCAACTTAGATGCAGCTGGGCCAATGGGAGTTTGGAATGAGCCAGGAATGTACCTTGAAGCCAACTCTCTCACTGCTAGAGATTGCTGTCCCACATCCAGCATTGACTGAAGATCTGTCTACGTATTAACTATGCCATTAGTTATGACAAACCATCAGCTCAGAGGTAAGCCCAGTATTTGAAATTCTCCGTGTGAAGAGAAACTAATTACAACTGCAGCTGTAGTGAGGCTGCTATAAGGGGGCAAATGGACTACCCCATTAATGGAGGGAGATAAAAAAGCCCGCTGCCACTGTGGGTCCCTGACAGCTTGGACCTGCTCGTAGCTGGGTGCTCTCCAGTATCACTGAGGCCAACAGTCACAAGATAGAGGTGGGGAGGGGAATTTGATAGAGGCTGTGCTGGCATGCTGGGCAGCAGGGTCTTTTGAAAAGTTGCAGGGGACACCTCTTGACCCCTGCCCTCCCTGCACTTTGGGCTTACTGTCATTGTCAACAGCACTACAGACCCCAGGTCTCTGTGCTGAAAAGGTAAGGTCTTTTCCTCTGCCCTTGCTTCGTACCTTCATACACTAGCCATAATTTCACCCCATATGTGTTGATTCCAGAAATTAAAAGCTGTAATATATATGCTTCAAAGTAAAATGTATTTTTTTGCAGCCTTTACTGTTGCTACATCAACTGGCTCAGCCTTGGGCTATGTAGCCCCCAAATGAACACTGCCGCCTTCTGTATCACTCCAGCCTAAAGCATTAAAAGATCCACTTATAACTTCTTATCAGCACAGCATGAAGACAGGAAGAAAATCACTTTTAAGAAACAGCATGCCTTTTAAAATAATCAGCTTAAACTTCTGGTTCAGATTAAGCACAATAAAGCTTGGGTTGCACCCGTACTATATCCTTTGGGGAAGAAAACACCACAGAGGCGTTGTTCATAAGAATGGATTAGGCTTGCGAAGATCAGTAACTAGTATAATCTGGAACCTCAATTCAGATGCTTTGTTATTTAAAAATAGGGTTCACTGGGGCAAATTTATGCCAGATGTAACAACTATGACCAGCAAAACTAATTATTTCTATTTAAAAATTCCATTGCTAACACAAATGCTGCCTGGAATGGTGTGGGTTCATATTTTCAACATATGAAAGGGCTCTGCAACTGCTGACATCTCTGGAAGCAGTTTGACCAGTGAAACCAGGAGTCCTCTGTGGAAACAAAAGCCCTGTGATTCTTTTATGAAATGTATTGTGTTTTCCTCAGTGCATGCTAGAGACAGTTAGGAGTCATGAATGTGGGAGAATGTCCATTGGTGAGTCAATCATCAACTCTTTAAGCTATGTATAAGATATGAAAAGGTATTCTTCCAGTAAAAATGTAAATTACAGTGGAAATAAAGTATTCCCCTTCTCCATAAAATTTTTTCAAACACTGGTTAGTTGTGCTTTTTAGCACATGCACGTGCATGTATGTACTCACAGGACATGCAAGTACAGATTTATGGGAGGGAAGAAGTACTGTGGCATTTTATACTCTGTACATTAATTCTGGCTTCCATTCCCATGCCACACAGTAGTATACTGCGGGTCATAATATCACCTCTTCCCTCTCCCCCCGGTTTGTATCAGGGCTATATTCCTTGAGTACAGAAGAAGACAACTTCTTGACTTTTGACCATGCAGTAAACAGCATTTCAACATATAATTAAAAAAATTGCACTTACAGGTCAAGTATTAATATGAACTTCCAAAAGTTTAAGTGAAATTGCATTTGGAGATGGTATGAGCTACCTTTCAGCTACAGAGTGATTAAACTGGCTAAGCTTTACTGATGGAAATCTAAACACGTGAGCTGAAGTTAGCAGGCTTATAGATTTAAGCCCAGGGACCCATCCTAGTCCAACACTTTAGGCTTGTTTAGGGACACTTGAACTTGCTATGGTCGGTTGGGTGCCAGGTTTTCTTAAACTGTTTTCTCAGCTGTATTTTGCACTGAGGTAGGGCTCCAAAACCATCAGGGGTAGGAATTTGTGTGGTTTTCACTTACATACCCATTATCAGGGGTGAATAAAAGTTATGAAGAACATCAGAATTCAAGATCCAGAGTTTGTTTTTTTAAAAAAATCTTCAATAAAATCCATAGTTTTATAATACTGTAACACAGGGGAAAAAAAAAAAAAAAAAGAAATAAAGGGAATCTGAGACCCATGAGTGGGCAGCTGGGTGAGCCATTTTCTTTAGTCTGCCTCCCATAATGTTTCATGAGTGAGGACTTCTGTTTAGCCCTGTTGACAGACATCTGCTGTGGAAGAGATACTGTGTGCATGGCCAGAATATAAATAAGAAAAACTGATTCCAGCTCTATTGTCACTTCCCTAAAATGCATTTGGACAATGATTAGAAAAGTTCTTATCTGATTTATGAGATGTTTCCTCTCAAGTCAACAAGATGATGTCACAATATTAAGAAATCCTTTGCTGATCTGCCAACAAAATTATTAATGCCCTATGATTTCTTAGTCAGACTTTGAATGGAAGTTTTATTTCCATTTACTGCCATTTAATTTAAAATTTTGCCAGACCGGTAAGTCAGTACATGTCTTGCAGTGCATATTGCTGTTCCCACAGGGAACGGTCTGTCACTGTCAACCTGAGAGCAACACCTCAGGTTGTGCTGATACAGCTTCACTGGCAGCAAATCATAAAGTAACTGAAGTGGTTGGACCACCAGAGGAATGATTAATAGTCCTCAGAATAACCTCGTTACCTCCCTTTAGAAAAGATGATGAGGGATCAAGGCAAGGTGCATTTTGTTTGTGTTCTTTTCTTGGCCTACCATGACCCAACTGAGGCTGATTTTACCTGAGAACAAACAATACTACTCAGAACTCTTATGAAATTACTTTGAACAGGAAAGAATACTCTGAAATACAGAGCTGCACATTGGAAAACGACCCCACTCAGCATCTGAAATGTTTTCCAAATTGAAGAGTTAATTAAGGAGTCTAAATCAGCTGACTGTAAAAATTATAGTTCTCTTATATTACCAACTTTTATTTTTCCAGTCAGTTGCTCACAGGAAGAAGTGAGACTATCTCTCTACCCACATCTGGAGTTGAATTCAGAATTCCCCTCAGACTCAAGGATTTTTGATGAAGATATTTCAGCTATTGTCCAGAAAAATCACAGATTTGGATATCAATAAATAAACCAGAAGACCATGTATGCTTCAAATAATTCCTTTATGCACAGTCTCAGTTCTTGAAGCATATAAAACATTCTATAGTTGTGTCATTTTTCTGTGATAGGTTGTCTCTGTACATTGCACCTTAGCTTTCTAAGTTTTGTCAGCCAGGGAGACAGACAAATATTCTGCATACTGAAGAGAGCATGGCTAAGAATACATAGAGGATATCCTCCTGTAATGACTCTCTGACTTTTCTGTTTGCTTTTCTTTTCATACAGATGAAACATCAGTCAAAAACCCTCTGAGGACTCCTGAGAAAGTATGAAAAAAATGGAGCTCCTGGTCCTATCTGAGTGGCTGTGCTGGTGGGTAACAAGGATGCAAGAGTTGTGAGGTTACTGCAGATGATTTCTTGATTACCTGCATAATTTTGCTTAATGGTCCAATGGCAAATGATTGCCTCAGCATGAATATCTCAAATGAAGGATTTCAGGCCATGCAGAGATGATTTATTTGGAAAAAATTAGGAGTAATTTTAATCCAATCATATTTGAATAACTCCTGAATGAAAAGGAAATTTCTTTGCCTCCCACTTTTTTCCATTTAAATCCTTATTTAACTCCTGCTGATATGTTTATTCCTGAAGCATGCATACCTTTCATAGGCTGACAGATTTCTCCAACCATGACCTTTCAGGGCAACACCTAGTAATTACACAAAGACTACAGTCCAAACCTCTTCATAGCACTTCATATGCAGAATAATGGGCTAGTTAATCTTTGTTAGAGTAACAAAAGGATATGATAAAGCTATTGAGTGCACTAAGATAATCAAAACAGTTTTTTAAAGCTGACTTTTAATGGATTCTACCAAAGAATAAAGATTTATGGGAGTACCCAACAGCAAACACTCCTTCTGTAGAACGCTTTTAGATACCAAACATTCTGCACATTTTCCTGAAAAAGGAAAAAAAAAATCTAATTCTCTTCTCACTTCCACTATCTTTTTCCAAGTTGACCATACTCCTTTTACAGTATCATCTCCATTTAAATAATTGTTACTGACAGGAAAATCTGATCCACAGTCTCTGTGTAGACTTTTCCTTCTTACCATAAGGGAAGTCAATGCAAAGCTGAGACCTGTAGTGCTTGGATCAAAAAAATACAGGTACCCCCATCAGAAGCTTGAGGAGACAACCCCTTTTTTTGTAACTCAGAGAGAGACTGCAAAACCTAAACCTGTTTAAATCTCTTTTTTACAGAACTGAAGTTCTGACCACTAACACTCTCAAACAGGCTTTATTCTATTCTCTTATCTCAATGCACACTCTCCCTCAGGGCAGCTCCATTCAAACCTCAGAGAACTTCCATGCCGAATTTTGATTAAGTTCACTTGAACTACATAGTCCAAAGTATGGTCTCTCCTAAGAAATCTCTAGAAACCCTTCTATAGTTGAAAAAGTCTACTAAGTTTTCCAAGCAACTTGCTGCAACTCTCCAGGCACCGAAGTGGAATTTAGAGAAGCACAACTTGACAGAATTGATCTCCAAAGACATCTCTCACTACAGCTCGGGTGACCTAAAAACTGTTTTTAATGTAACACTTTACTTAAGCTGTGGTAACTTTATAAATGTTGTAGACTAGAAGCATTATTAGTGAGAGCAGTTATTCCTGAAAGAAACCAGAAGGTACCACTCCTGTTACATTTCTAATTGGCAGATTCAGAAGGTTTGTCTAAACTGGAGAAAAAGCATTAGCTGCCTTTGTCATTAATAAATAACTCAAGGTCAGATCCAAAGTCTATTAAACTTTATGGAAAAGCCTCCCAGTGATTTCAGTAAGCTTTGGATAAGGGCCTATGCATCTATATTTTTTCCTCAAAACATTTTCAGTTCAGAGGTATGATGTGTCGTTGTCTGTATTATTTTAGTGCATCGTAAAAGTATATCATCATCACAGAAATTTTAGCAGCTGAAGATAAGCATGGAGGAACCCTTTCATGCAGTACAGGGGCAGAAAAAATGACAGTGATCCAGCCAGACTCACTGTAAAGTTCCAACATGTTCTGTCACTGTAGGATGGTACTGTCAAGTTAAAATTATAATTGCTGATGGGATTTATGCCAGCACTTGACCCAGATAGTGAGCTGAGCATCAACTGAAATGGGGATGTAAACCTTAATAAGAATTGAAAGAACAGAACTGTTAGAGGGAATTCCCCACGGAGCCCTTGAACAGTAGACAGTGTTATCTTTGCAGCTGTGCGTAGGAAGAAAGCTTCAACAGTTCTCCAGGCTTTAGTGTGCACACAATGGTGTATTTCAGATGAATGCATTTTTCTGTTACGGTCTACCGCTAACATGGATCCATGCTTACATCTGGTGTATCTGTCGCTTTCATTTTTTGTAGTTCATGGGAAGCCTACTTAGTAACAAAGATGTTATCTTTGAATTGAGTTTTTTCTTTTTAAGGAACATTACAGTTATGCCTCCATATACACACAAACAGCAACTGCTTAGTGTGTGGTTTTCCACTTAAATGTGCTCCTCCAATGAATAGTGGTATCTAAAAGACTTTCTCAGACATAAGTTGTGTGCTCCATTCAAGTCTTTCTCCAGTATATAAATTGGTATATAAATTGATAGTCTCCATTCCTTTGCAAAATTTTAAACTTTAGTTTTAAAATTATTAGATATCAGAATACAAGTAACCAATATTACTAATTAGTTGTATTATATATTATTAAGATGTATTACGTAGCACACGAAATTCCTTAGTGGGAGGCAACTGGGTACCTTTGATTAGTAAGAGACTGAGTACCAGATACAGCCTGGCTGTTTTCCACCACTGCAGAAGCACAAAGAAGTCATAAACTGAGGTTAACCAATGCTTTAAATTGGTTTGTAGCTGTTTTGCATCACTAGAGCTCCACAAAGAAGCCAAGATGCATTAGTGAATCTAACCCAAAATCTTTAAATAACACTTCAGAAAAAATGTTTAAAAACTGACACTAATACATTTTCATTAATATGCAGCTTTGCTAACATAACTATTAATTTTACATCATATATAAATTTGTTAGTGCTTAATTTAAATTCTACCAAGTTAGAAGTCTTTATATGCTATTTACTTTTGGTGATACATGAAAGGTAGTTTCTATGTTGCTATGGTTTTTTTTTTTTAAGAAAATATATGGGTTATCTTAAAAATATGATGGAAACATTAATGAATAGCTAAGTAACTTGGAAGAAGAATGTGAAAGATAGCATGGTTGGTATCCCGTAGCTAAAGTCCTTGGATATTGTGAATACTTCTTTGGGCAGAACCTGTCAAATCACCACTTTACGGTGGGTAAATATTCTAGATTTCCTGAGCTGCATGCAGCACAAATCTGAAGCACAGGAGGAACAGCCTGGCTATCTTTATATGCCCCCCACTCTGATTATGGCTGCTATCCAGTTATATCCTCAAGATAAATTAGAACAGCTTTACCACTGCTTTATCTCAAAAAGTCCCTCAAGGGGCTGTTGTGCTCGTCAAAATTCACCAGGGCTCCAAATCCTACTTATCTCAGTGAAGACGAGGGTGGGCTGATAGGAGGGCAGCTGCCCCATCTTCCTGTTAACTGGAGATTTCCTCCGTCTGTTAGCACGGGCAAGGAAGACTGAGTGGAGCTGTGATAAACCCTACTCAAGGATACAAAAATTTGTTGCGAAGGGGAAGGGAAGAAGCTGATTCCCATAGTCAAGGCAGATAGGGAAAGAAAATACTGTGGTCAGAAAGACTAGAGCAATATTTTTGGGACATCATGTTCACTGAGAGAAGTCAAGTGCTGGAAAAGATTTCTTGAAGAAATTGTGAAGAATCTTCATGGAGGTCTTTAAAGACAGGTAAGTAAAACCTCTGTCTGGAGTGAGATGGGCATGGATTATCTTGCCTCACGGTTCCTGACAGGTCTATTTTTGTTACAGTCCCTTATCACCAGAGGAGGTGTGCTTGTGTCTAGCTAGAGATCAGTGACCCTATCTACTGGCAGTTTGTTGGGTAAGTCACCACAGTTAACTTAGCTAATCTTTGATTTGCAATTCCCTTGTGGCAAAAACTGCCAGAAGTTGCACGACTTTCTATGGACAAAAGAACATACCCTGTCAAAAATTCAACCATTGCTTGTTTTCCCTTTGACAGGACATCTACCACATCAACAATTTAAACTGTCCTCCATGGACATCTTTACAACAACGCCATACAGAAAAAAAATCACCATACTCATGATTCTATCAGGAAAACAATTACATTTGTGGAAATATTTTCATATAGAGCCCGAAAATTTCGATGAGAGGGGACTCAAATCTTCAGACTTGGTTCTGAATGGAAAGGCTTAAATTTGGAAGGTCTTCTCTTACAGACCAACCAGGCAGGTTTGGAAAACTTTCAGTAATTGGTGAAACCAAAGTACTAGTATTAGGTGAAGGGGACCGGGAGAACACAGCCCATGTTGTTTATTCACACATGTGCCTATAAAGAAAAAAAATTAAAGGACCACCAAACAACTTGGGAATTGAATGGATTCCTCCTCAGTGCTAGTAGAAACATCAGCTGGGATGGAGACCTGAAGGTCCCATGCTTATAGGAAGGGGTTTGTTTGCTTTTCTAATCACGGCTACTTGGACTTTACTTCTTCTTAGTTGACATCTGGTCAAGGGTGTTTTTATTATTCAAGTCCAAATGTGAATAACATCTGATAATTAAAAATTTTGAGATAAATTCCAGCTTTTGGGTGTGTGTACATCTGGTCTCAAATATGAAATGTATTTCTTACTCATAAACTCCAAAATAAATAACAGAAATGCAAGTTAAAAAAAAAATTAAAATTTATTCATTCTCTCAATGCTAACTACAAAGCAAATGTACCTGTTTGTAGGCAAGGATAATAGAAGCAACAGTAAAAAGCGAGGTTGAGCCTCGGGTATCTGAGCGTAGATATTTTGTAACTGATGAAGAAACTGCAGTGAATGGCAATAAGCAGGGAAATGAATGCTCTTTTCCTCCGGTCAGATGTTAGGATTAATGAATCAGACCAAGTGAGGTGGGATTTCTTCTAACCAAGGGCCTTGCCCACACCATCATTTTTTCCTCCCCACCACCCACTGAGCTTTAACTCTCGATGTCCTCCAGCTGCCAGCTACCATAGCTAACCTTCCCAGAAGCTGAGTCCCTTCCTTAGCCTGCGGCTGCTGACCATCATTGGCTTTGGAGCAAGTGTTCCAGACTTTTTCCCAAACGTGGGTCTCCTACGTGGTACATAGCAAAAGTTACTACTAGCCAGGACATCAGGGTGTCTTTTTTGGCTGCCTGTTGGACTGATGAATTCATTCCCCGGCTGCCCTTGGGAGCCTTGATAACGATCCCCATGGGCTGTCTATGCTTAGCAGGAAAGCAGAATTGAACAAGTGCAGACCTCCCTGCTGCTGAGTTTGGACAATAGGGCTGCTCATAATACCAGCAGATGTTTTTGCTTTTTAGGCCATGCAGGGCAAATTTATTTTCCTCCCAGGAGCAAATGCAAGCAAAGTCAAGACTAAGAAATTCAGAGCTAGCTTCTGGAAACCCACTCTTTACTTATGCTGCAAAACAGTACTGACACTTCTGGTCCACCAATAATGAGGGTCTTCTGGTTAGTGCATGGAACTGCTGGATTAACATAAAATGATGTGCCTCAAGCATCAAAGCTGGGCTTAGTTTTATACCCTGTTCTGCTAAAACGTGGTGTACCAGTTAATTTCTCTGCTTTGTGTACTGTGTTTGTAGTGGTATTGTGTACTCTTCACCTTAAGGCATTGAGGTGTGAAAGCCATAGCACTCAGAAGTCCTCATTAACATCATACGGACACAACTAATCTGTATCTTTTTTTTACGTTTATAAAAACCCCAGCACTTTATAAACTATTTTTGGTCTTTCTTTCTACTTCTCTGTGCTCATAAAAGCTCTAAAATTAAGGCAGAAAGAAAGGGGGAAACACATTAAACTGCTTAAAAGTTGTAGTTCACAAAAACTTCTATCTGGATTTCTTGTTTGGATTCAAAGAGGCAAAACATAAGACTTTGATGTGCTTCATGTGCCTGTTAAATGAGAGAGAAAGAGACCAACCAATAGGAAGAAGTTGGCATGAAGCCCTCTTTGACACAGCAAGCACAATGTAAAGGATTAAAGGTCTAATCTAGAAGATATATTGCACACTAAACAGCAGAACCATTTAGGAGAACATTAAATGGCACTTAAGCTAAACAGTTGTCCTTGGGAACTGCAGTTTATATGTGACTGCTTTAGTATCCATTTTAAGCTTGCAGGGCTTTGAAAACAAGATGTCATTGTTTTATAAAAACACACACATTTAATCTTCCCTTGTGAGGCTGTTCTTGAAATATCTGGCTGCTGCACTGGCAAAACATTTCAGAGGAAACAAACAGGGCTGGTGTCAAAACTAGTACTGTTGCACTTTGTTTCTGAAGTTATTTGCATGCGCTCGATGAATTATTTTATTTTGATCCAAATAAGAAACCACAAACTTTTTCAATGATTAAAGTCCCATTTTATTTTTTTTAACAGTATTCCCACTGTTCTATAATAAAATAATAATAATAATAGCACAGCTTAAGTAATATGAGAACACCAAGAAAGTGGTCAGTTCTACAGTCGCTTGTGTTTTGCGTTCTTCATAAATTAATATTTATGTAACTATTACGAGACTTCAGCCAAAAATAAAGACCACCCAGAGCAAGGTTTCAATTTTAGTATTCTAGGCACAGGTCATTAAAAAAAAAAAAAACTTACAAAAAAGCCTTCTTCTGTAACATGTACACTACATTGATTTTCATGCACATCACTCAGCAGGCGTGTGAAGCATATTCCATTTCTAAAACGTTACAATGCATGCTTTTATAATTCATTTACTATTTCTCTCTGGGGAGAAATCATCCCCTCTACCATGCAGGCCAGAAATAGAAAAGGAAAAAAGGCAGCAGGGAAGAGACTGTGTCTTGCAGAATTATACAGTCTGGTTTAAAATCCTCCTACTTTTAATTGATGACCTAGAAAATGGAATGGAGATAATTATTAAAAAATAATTAAAATCATAACTATATATTTTATACCTTCAATATTATTATTATTTCTATCAATAATTATATTAATCCTCGGCATTGTGACTAATCAAGCTAGGATAACCCTTGGATCAGGTCATTATTCCCAAAGCTATCTGAACAATAATATTGTCATTGTGGTCCTCATGGAGAGTTTTGGTTAAATGAGCTAGTGGTTCTCAAACAGTTCCCGGCAGATAGGCAATCCCAGCTGGTTGCCTTGTTAACTACTCCAGAAAGGAGTCCAAAGGTGAAATGAGTGAGGAGAGCAATCATCTCCTGCAGGGCTAGGGGGGGCCTGAAGTCACAGGTGGCTCCGGGCTAAGGAGAACTTAAAAGGCACTGCAGGATGGTGACACACGGTGACATAGCCCTGGAGCAAGCAAACAAAAACCCTCTGTCTCCAAGTAACTTTGCAACATGTTTGCAAGAGAAAAATCAACAGGTATTCTATAATAACCTCCTGCCAGGCTCCTCAGTACTGAGCCTCCAATGCTTATCATCCTTGTTAGTGCAGGATTAACTGCTGGAGTATCTGTGAAGCTGCTCCTCTTGGGTTGTGTAGTAATCCACTTAATTGGTTTTTAATTAAAAGCAGCAGCTGATACATCATGGAAAACATTCTTTGTCTGTGCTTGCCACAATTGTCTGTCCCCATCTGACATCATTAGGTAGATTTGCCGGAACATAGTGTTGAGAAACAGCAATGCTGAGGCAAGCTGAGCACTAAGGCTTTAGCTTGGCTAGGCCACAACAAAACGGTGTGCAGGGGTGCCATGAAGGATTTACTAGAAAATTGTTTTGTTAGATTCTAATTTTAAGTGGTTCTGGTCTGAATTTGGCGGGGGGTAGGATGGTGTTGATCCCAGGAGATCATATATTTTAGTCATTCTCCTATCTTTCCCTTAAGAATTCTTTTCAAGGTAGTCTATTCAGTCCTCCTAGATAACCATGCCAAATCTCACTCCATTCCCAAAGCCATGATTTTCCTTTCAAGTAAGACCACTCCAGCAGCACAAAGGTTCTGCCCTGACTGTGTTACCACGCAGGCCTGTATCTTGAGCTCCAAGGAGTCTCCTGAGATCTTCCCTGGACCCAGCTATACCTCATGGAGAGAGCTCAGAGATGGAAAGAAAACTGTGTCCCTAGCAACGATAATTTTTTTGCTCAGAAAAATAGGAAATATCCAAGAGTAGAAATAGTATGTTTGATTAGAACACTTAATATCCTCAGAATAAATGCAAAGTTGCAGGCATAGAAGAAGCCCTTCTTCGGTTCTCAAACAGAAATGACCAATTTAAAAAAGAAGGCCAAGTGGTTTTGATGCATTATGATATCTTAATCTGTAAGACACCTAAAAGAAAATTAGTTTTCTTCCTGTCTAGAGCCACTTGACTACTGTCTCTGCAGTCTTTCCTCTGCTTTGTAGTGTCTGACTGAAAAGCCTCATTGTTAAAGTGTCTCAGAACACATAGACAAGTCTTACACGCCCTTTCCATGTAAGAAAACTCAGACTTTATTTCACCTTTTTTTTTGCTTTTACTTTCATTAAAATTTTTATGGCTATAAATGTCAGTTGCTTGGTTGTTTTTTTTTTTTTGCTTCGCAAATGTCCTGCATCAGAGTGATCTCTACCAAAAGTTCTGAAGAGAATCAAAGGGCTCCATGGGGTAAAAGGAGGGGTTATGGATTGGGAATCTGTGGGAGAAAAAAAGGTTTACTTAAACAGGAGAAAAATTACGGCACTTAAATGGAGCTTATTTAAGCAGAGTTATTCATTGTAAACAACATAATTTTGGGCATTGAATTTTAGAGAAGTTGGACAATCTCAGAACTTTTCCAGATTCAGAATCTGGAATGTCTGTAGTGAGCAGAAAATTCTCCCAACTGCAGTTGGCTGCTCCCACGCTGGAACAATGCATACCCACAAATAGCAAGTAACCAAAACACTTTCCATTTCTTAATAGGCTGTCTGCTGTTAATTATTTTAGTTGCTTGCTGGGAACAATGGAGGTGAATTGGAAATGATGGTTCAGAAATTATGAGAAACAAGTAACTATTTTGGACTTGACTAGCATATAGCACTTCTCATTAGAAGATTCAGAACACTTAGAAAAGGGTAACTATTAGTATTACACTGTATTTACAAGCTAGTAGAGAGGGGCTAAGGAGTTAGTACAGTGTTTAACTTTGAAGAGGGTGCAGAGATGGGTTTTGCTGCAGCTATTTATAGAGGATTTACATGACTGTAGTGTTTATTGTGTCTTTCAATAAAAAGCAGCTGCAGAAACAGACAGCTGGCAAGCTTCAGTACCTGTGAGATACCGAAGACATTATCCAGAAAGCTGATGCACAGGTACAAGGAGATTCACGTGCTCTCTGCACCACTTTAAGTATTGCTTTTCTAACAAAAGTCTGAACTAATCTTAAATGGTTATGTTGTTTATGTTCAAAATTCTCTTCCTCTGCCTGTTTAAAGCCAGATCCTCATCCTGATATAAATCATCCAACTACATTGTTCAAGTTCCTTGGCTAGGTCTTTGCTACATAGTTTTGCAGGCTCTGGCACAGGTATTGCTCCTAGTGAGTCTCTCATCCATATCCTGAAATATTTCTTCAAGGTTAGCAGTGCTATTGACCCAGATTTTGCTATACATGTGAGCTAGAGGCTGTGTACTGATTACACTCTAGCTGACATGAGGCCTACTTTCTCATGAGAAAACAGTACAAAAATCGACTCTATGACCCCTTTCAATCCTCTTACAGACCCATCTTCCTATGAGTTCATGATGACCCTCACTTCTGCACATTAGCAATGTAGGCTCTATACTCTCTCTGTATACACATCATGTAAGAGAGATGGAAAGAAGAAAGGATCAAAGATGCGGCCATAAGCTGAACATCTGCTTCTGCCCACGATCTGTTTTCCTTGACATTTTCTTATCTCACATGCCTTTCATAAACTCCAGGACTTTCAAACCAATCCCTCCTGTTTTCCACTGCTTTATCCTGTACTGTGCTAAAAGAATGAATGCAATCTATATGTATCTAGAAATTAAGACCCTATGGAGAGATTTCAGAGGAGATGGGACTACTGTTACAGCCAAAGGGCTAGAACAACACTGTTTAAATTGCTGCCTATATAAGAAGATGTGGTAAGTTTTATGTCTCTACTTACACTTTTCTTTAGGTTTTTATAGATAAGTTGAAGCTTAGAACTTTTATTCTTTAAGTGACTTTCTTGCAAGAGGCCACATAAAGGTCAGCAAAACTTGCCTTATTAATAAATAAATAAATAAATAAATAGAAGATATAAATAGTCTGGAGAGGCTTTGATTGAAAAGAGCATGCTCAATCGCAAAACTATATCATGTCTTTTTATCTGGTAAGATAGTCACTTCTGTGCTCACTGACTCTATTTCAAATCCTAATCTTAAGATTTCATAGTGGGGCTTATCCAAAAGCCATCAGGATCACTTCTAGAGTTTTCTGTGAGATTTGGACTGGACTCTGTCCACACATATCCAATTAAAACGGTCGTTCAGACTTTTGAGATCATCTCCCTTTCATCCTCTTGCAACAGAAGTTAGGATTTCTCAGGACAATGCAATATACACTCTCCGTCAGCAACACTAAGAGTAGTGGATGCTTAAAAAAAAGCTAGTCAATACATCAGATTTTGCCATAACTTCACACTGTGTTCAATCCTATTGATGTCAGTTCTGTGCACTGTTTGGCCCTAGATTTTCCCACAATGGGATCCCATTCTTCTTGCATGAGAATATGTCTTGGACAAATTACCATGTCACATGCATTCAAAGGGCCATGATAAACCCTCCATCTTTGCACAGGGCTCCCAATTACATCAAAGGAATTTCCGCATACAAAGCAAGGGTAAAATATGCCTCTAATTTAAGGTTAAATTATACCGTTAAGGCATGGGCTAAAATAAGAGGCAGCAAGGAAGCTGAACCACATTAGGGAGCACATCCAAAGCACTGTC
Organism: Oxyruncus cristatus; assembly: GCA_013399855.1. NCBI lineage: Eukaryota > Metazoa > Chordata > Aves > Passeriformes > Cotingidae > Oxyruncus > Oxyruncus cristatus. Next base: position 1,667,280 of record VXAY01000172.1, read on the forward strand.
TCGGAGAAAATGCAATCCTTTATACTATGAGCATTTGGCTTAAATGAGGAAGAATTTGTGATGCGCCTTTTCAGGGAACAAGCTATCTCCTTTCCTTCCTACCAGACAGCCCCAGCAGAATGCACACAAAGAGGAGAAATTAATGATTTAATATGCTCTTTACCTCCCTTTTCACACTGATTCCAGGCAAAGATTTGTGGGCCTTGATTCCTGCACTTCAGTCATCCACAAAGACTGTGAAAAGACAAGAATGTTTTTACTCTCTTCCCCCTTCCCCTGCATATGCACTTCTGTGATTAACAGTTTAGCTTGTGAGGAAAAAAAATCTGAAGTTGTAACAGTGAATATTCTGATTATATGATTCTGGGATCATATGGAAAAAAATGGGTCTATGTATGTATGTTCATTGCATATGTAAGTATGATTACAAAAGTAATGATGAACTATTGTCTACAAGAGTCTAAGATAATAATCTCAGTAGAGTTTGACAATGACACAGGCCTCCTAACCGGAATAAAATTAGAAATGCCACTTTCATCTGAGAATATTATGCAAATACAACTGAGAAGGAGATGCTGCGGCGTCAGATACTTGCTGCCACTGTTTAAATACTGTGTGCAAAGTAAAAGTCAAGTCAAAGGTGGCAGAATCAGCTCCCCGCACAGTCTTCTATTTTTTTTTTGTTTCATCTTAAATATGTTGTCTAGATATCAGTATCAGATATCTCAAGAATTCACCTATGGCATCTTCACAAGTAGCACTGTGAAAGGAGCTGCTACACTTCCATCAAGGTGCATTACCTGTAGTAAGGGAAAGGATTGCTGCATCCCATGAGATTTTAGAACTATTCATTGTGACTCAGTTTTGCTCATTGCTATCCACAGAGCTATCAAAAATACAGTCATTTGAAACATTTAGGGTAGAAGACTCTAAATTGTGTTATGGGAGGATTTTACGGAAGATTCAGTGGATTTAAATAATTTATGATTGCATCTGACCTTAATTGAGATATCCCAAGATCATGCACATAAAAAGTGATGCCCCTTTCCACAACTTATGTTTTATTAAAAACTTCTTGTATAGTTCATGACAGTTTTAACTTTTCACAAGACACTCACAAATTAGAATCATCTTCCTTGTGGGCCTGCTAATGGAAATCCCCTCATACAGTTATTAGTCACTGTCTTACAATAGCTTCTTGTTTCTAAGTACTTTGATGTTGTACATAAGAGCCGTGGATCAATTACATTCATTTTTCCCATTACCGGGCAAATATTTGGACATTTTCTGTTGAGTTGATTCAAGGCAGAACTAAACCAAAGGAGCTGCATACTGTGCAGACATCTCTAACCTTCAGAAGCTGAAGGTTTTGTGACCTGGGAGAATTAATAGATGTTTATTCTAGTAGGGTAAATGGAAAAAGACCATTTCTATTTTAGGGAGATAAATGAAAAGCAGGGAAGATGGGGTTTGTTATGACAAAATCGTTCACAAGTGGCATGCTGAAATGAGGAAAAGCAGTTATGTATTTATATTATAATCCTCACAGAATGTTTGTCAAGAGACACTCAAGTGGCAAAATGCATTAGTAATTGTTGTGTTTCCTCACTTGTCAAAACAAGTATTTCCACTAAAACTAGTCTGCTAAGGTTGTCTCCATTGCAAAAATTCAAAACACACCTACAGTGAAAATCCACAGTGAAAATCCAGAACATTTTTATTGTTATGTGATTCCTTCCAACAAGGAGAACACATGCAGCTATTTCTTCTTGCCTGTTTCAAACAATAGTTGTAAGTCTTCCACCACTGTGTCAGAAACACATTTTGAAAATATTTCACTTGCCAGGATTCTTCTGCAGAACAGAAGAGGGAAGGCGAGCCAGCTGGCATGCCCAGCAGTGGCAATCTCGAGTGCTTACCATGCTCAGGAATGTTACAAAGCACGAGCAAACGGACGGCATTCTCCAAACATGGTGCTGCAGTTACTCCTCAGCTGGTGCTGCTCTTCTAAACTTACTCAAGTTCACTACAAACACTGGGGGGGATTTAACTCAAATAAGGATTTCATTGAGAAGAGACTAGTGCTCAATTTGGCCATTTATTCTTCATTAAATCTTTTTTTCAGCAGACAGCACAGATTCCCTGAAACCACTTTTTCCATTATCTGTAAAGGAATTTCTGTGACTCTGGTATAGACAAACCCTCTGTTAATTCAGCTGTATTACTGCCATGGTACTGGGGATCAGAATGTGTCAGTCGCATGAAAAGACAGAATGTCAGCTTGTATGGACTTTGTTCTCTTCCTTCAGAGATCAGGAACTGCCCAGTGACAGGGGTAGTGAATCTTTAAAAGTAACCCCAAAAGAGGATTCCTTCCCAGGAAGACTGTCTACTAGCCTGTAAAGCAAAAGGACATTTCTTTTTGTCTAAAAATTAAGGAAAAACAGTGGATGAAATTGCTGTCAGTATTATCTTCTTTAGATAGTATTTAGGTAATGGATTTAGAGATGTTCAGAGAATAAAAACATGAATGGATAATGTATTTGATGTTCATTGCAAAGTCATGATCATGATTTTTTTCTGATGGAGTTTTAATATTTTTATTTAAGTCTTTCTGAAACAGTATGAACTTCTTATTATTTCCATTTCTGAAAAGATGGGATTCAGCAAAAAAAATGTCTTTTTGAAAAATGACAGCATTTCAATTAGTCTGTAAATTATTTCATTAATGTTGTGTGTTTGGAATGGAAAATTAGTCCAGTCTGAACCCTGAAAAATGAAACAATTAAGAACTTACATATGGAATTGTTTTCAAGTCCTTAAAATCCATTTGTGAACCTTGATACAGAATTCTCACATCTATCATTTCCAAGAGAGTATCTTATGTCACAAATGTCAAGGTGTTTAAACAGGAGAAGGTGTAGTTCAGCACTGTTATCTGCTGTGACTGCCAGGAAAGGCATAAATCATGGTTATCTGAAGGCCTGATGCTGTTCCATTTGTGCAAATTTGAGTCAGGAGAAATACCACTGTAATCAATGGACCGCACAGTTGTACAGATAGCAGGACAAGGCTGCCCCAAACATATTGTGTTCTGCACATTTTATCTTTCTTTACCCATTTTCCTGCCTACACCTCCTTTTATTTATTCCTTAAAATGAAAGACTGCAAAGAGCAACAACTGGAAACAGTCTTACCACAGGGAATGGCCCTCAAATCAGTGTGTCTTTTATTAGGCATTGTCTTGAAAATCCCAGTCACGACTTGAACTGAGCACAAGAGAAGTTGGTGCAATGTTGCTTTAAGCTTATTGCAATTTGTAGCTTAAATATGCACTATTTAATTTCCACTTAAAATGGATTTGTAGCATATGCAATTTCAAAAAATAGGATGAAACTCACTGTCTCTTTCCATTTATGGCTCAAGCACTTTTTTGTAGGCATCATCATTCATCACAATGTCATCTCGTTATTATTTTGCCTGCTGGATAGAGGCATTTCAGTTAAAAGTGAAAGTACCAATTGTGCTAACTGTGCTTATGTGTTTGCAGCATACTGTAGAAAATAGATGCGATCTGGGACTGAAGTTAAAGCAGAAATTCTGTGAGGTGTTGAGAACATCCTGCCAAATGCTGTGCAATCTCGGTTCCCGTCCAGGGTGACAGAAAGTTAATGTGCCTTGTCTTTTTCATGGTCAGAACACTAGCAATTAAACAATTCTAGCAAATGTGATCTCATTCTTATTTGTCTGGGACATTATGAAACACAACATGAAGGAAATTCAGATGTGGTAGCAGAATACAAAGCACTAACACACCCAGCATGGTGCTTGAAATGTGTTCCTTTATAATCCTATATTTCCCAGACAAACACTTGTAAACATTGAAGTAAAACAAAACACATTTCCTTTTTATAAAAAAAATGCCTTAAAACCCACAGGATTAACAACACCAGGGAAGGACAATCCCCTGAAGGGACTAAATCTTGTTTCCAAAACTTGGGCTGAGTTAACCGTGTTCAAGCTGAATTTCTTTATGATAGCACATGGAAAACATTTTTTTTTTTAAAGAAGTATATACCATGGTCAAACACACCCTGAATAGATTTTGAAGTGATATCTCATGATTTAAACACTCTTACTGATTACATTCCAAAGGTGAGGGTGGGAAATGGGACTCACACATTCTGTGTTTGGTTTCTGGCTTGGCTACAGGTTTTCCTGCATACACAGGAGCAAAACAATTTATCTATCCTACATTGTGGTTGCATGGCAAAACAAAATAAATAATTTTCTGCTTTCTTCAAGTCAGAAGCAACACAGGTGGAAGAACTTGCCTGCCATTCCTGCCCCCACACAAGAGCAAAGACAGCTAAATATATGCTGGGGTGATGAAAAGTGAAAATACTCTTTACTCACTAAAGCAAAATTCATTGTGGAAAATACCCTGGTCAGTTGTTTTTTTTGCTGAATCACACTATTTTTGGAGGTAGAGAGAAAATTATGATGTTATGTAACAGGTTTTTATTCAGAGGTTGCAAAGGGCTCCTATTTTACATATCTCTTTCCTGTTTCTCCTGCCCAGGCTGTGCCCAGTCACCTGGTCAGAAGAGGAAAACAATCACACAAGTGAATGCCCCTGGAAATGAGGAGAATTATATATAAAAAAAGCTTGGTTCATGGGTTGGAAGCATTAGAAATATAACACAGGCCCAGACCAACATCTCTGTGATGATGTTTTATCTTTGGCAGCAGATTCAATTTAGATAGGATTCATCCTATAACCTTCTTCTGCAAGTCTGCTCTTTAGCTGTGGCCTATTTCCCATCTTCCAGCATTTAGCTACTTAAGAACTTTCTGAGCCAGAGGTAGCATATAAACCACCCTTATTAATACCCAACAAAGCACCTGATCTTCATTAATTTGTCTAAACCAATAATTTTGGGGGAAAATCAAAATTACCTTTTCTTTTTTTTTATATATTTTCCTGTTTAGTTTCTGTACTGTTGCAAAAGTTTCATATCTTCTTAATTTTAGATATTTACACCATGCTTACCTTTTGGTCACTACTTTTGCAAGTGGAAGAGCATTTTCTTTTTAGGCTCCTTTACAGAAAATTTCTCAGATTATTCCTGTTCCCATAATCTATACTTTTCCTGTTATCCTGAAAATCACATTGATTAATCACAATGACAGTTGATTGATTGACAATTTCATATTGGAATTCTTCCAAATCTCCTGTGAAAAAAACCCCACCTATTGTTACTGATTTTTTGTGCTACTGATTTGCTCCAAAATCTCTGACACTCCAATACAGGAGTTTGCACAGACTCATTCTGTGTAAAGGATGACCCCTGTGTGAAAGACTCCCACCTCATTTACAGTGGGGACCAGTGCAAATAATTCATTTAGCTGTTCCATAATGTCTTTATCTTTCTTTGCTGCTTCTTCTCATTCTGCTAACTGTCCAACTGTGCTGCTTCTGGTGTATATACAAAAGGCTTTACTGTTAGCTCCCATTACTTCTGCAAGTCTCTTCCACTAATATTTTAGCTAGCTTTGCTGTGGTTTAACATTTATTTTTCTGGGGATTATACTCTTCCTCTGTTTTCTTTCTTTGGACACCACTTCCATATTTTGGAAGTTGTCTTTTCATTATGAATGGTTTCTATTACACTGCTGTTTGACTATGCCAGCTGCTTCTGGATGTGGCTCATTCAGAGTCCATTTTTACTGATGCTGTTGATGACTGGCATACATTGACTGGCATGCGTTAACATACATGCCACTTGCAAATATTTAATTCTTTTAAATGCTATTTACACATCTCTCCCTTAAAGAGCTTTCTCATTTCTGTACAATCCCCCACCTAACTATTTGTCAGAAGTGACTTAAACATTACCAATGAACATAAAAATCTCTGAACTGCTTTTTAAGTGCTCACTAAGCATAGAAACCAGACAACAAAGCTAAATAATGAAAGGGCCTAAGGAAAGCTGTCATGAAAAACCTTCTGCATCTGATTCACGTATTAACTCAGAGGTTAACGTTCCATCAGTGTTTGTTTCATAAATCTGCACGTACTCACATTAACATCATCCATAGCATCATGGGGGCAAAGTGGGGGAAGAGAGGTGGGGAGGCAAATGTAGAATCCAGCATAGTATATTTACATAACAGAGAGATGGGCATGCTGTAAGAACTCTAAGAGAGGAATTTTGTGTGTTTCTGAGAGTATATTAATGCAGATTTCTCTTGCAGTAATTCCTAGTAAACAATTTATTTTCAAGGCACCATACTGAATTCTTTGTCTTCTACAAAAGGCTTTAAAATTATCTTTGCCAAAAACTCAAAGCATAGTTAGATTGCGTGGCTAAATGGAAACAATTGGTTTGGTTGCATATATTTCACCTTCCATGCAAGATGCAGTGTGATAAAAATCCTTCAGGAAATCTGTGTGTGAAGATTACAAATTAAGCCACAACAGGTTCTAACTGCAGCTTCAGAACTTTGTGCAGAGTGTTAGGAAAGCCTCACAGACTTTTTGTGCTGTCCATCTTAGCAAGTTATATATGGATCTTCTTAAAGTAATAAATAGAAAGGCAGTCCTATTTGCATAGAACTTGGGACTTGACTTCTATGTCGTTATGTATCTCATTATCCTTTTTTGCAGGAATATGACTATGCTTGTGCCATACTAAATTTCTCTTTATTATTGTCTGTAAATGTAAATCATTGAAACTACTTCTGTATATTTTGTTCTGCTTTAAATAACAAGTAATGCTGTACCTTTTTTTTAGAGATTATGTCTTATTAACATGTCCACTTAACATGTCTTCCGCAAATGGGAGAATTTATGCAAAAAACTTACCATATACATACTATATGTGTAAGTTTATGTAAGTGTATACAAATACATTTTTAAGGTTCCTTATGTTCTGCATGTATAATGGTGCAAAACAGATGCTTTTCTTTCATTTTCAAGAGAGTAAAATGAATTTCTTCTTTATTTTCCACTTTGAGATTTGAGTCCTGTAAAAAAGCCAGTAACTTTTAAAACACGGAAGAAATAATGCAGGAAAAATGGAAGACTGGAAAAACAGATGTCATTGTAAATGATAAATAAGAATGCAACACTGTTTAAAAAAAAAAAAAAATCTGTTCAGGAATTTTCCAATCTGATGTGATTTTTCTTCTGTATGGAATCCTAAGTAGAGTATAAGATTAATTCAGAAGTAAATCTCATGACTCAAATACTGTATAGGAACTAAATCCTTCTATTTTAAATTAAATTTAAATTTAATTCATTTTAAAATTAAAATAATTGGAAGAAACATTCATAAGGAGAGTTTTTACCAGAGCTTTTGTAATAAGCCTAGTTCTGAACTCTGGGAAGCGAAGTACATAGCCAACAGCAGTTGACCTAGAAATCACTGCTGTGAAATGATCCTGGGATGGCTGACACTATCCTTCCATATTTGTCAAAGATAGTAGGGCTTGGAGTGATCAAAAATTACTTTAAACTCTTTGGTATATTTCTGTTGTTGTTTCTCACAATGATATTGAACCAACTTGTCCTTACTACATGATGAGTCAAAAACAATGAAACAGTAGAGACAAACAGACCTGGATGCTTAGCCAGAATCATGCTTTGTCATTTTATCATACAAACTGTGTCAGCTGGAGGCAGCATGAGTAATCTAAGCTTCAAACAATATCATCCTGCAGATAAATCAATGAACACAGACAGAAACAAGCTCAGTCTATTTTAGGCAGACTAATGATCAGCAGTTTTTTCTAATAGCTTGTCAGACTTCAACCTGTCAAGCCTGAAGATTTAGGGACACTGATTCACTAGAGATTTCCTGATTGCATTCCTGCTGGGCTATCTATGAATCACAATAGGAGACTCCTAGGAAAAGGAGAGAAAATGGATCGCCTTCAGGCCTTTATGAGGCACAGGTTATTGTCATGCCCCAACTAAATCCTAATTACTCTGATTAACAATGCAAGCCTGTCACTACTCATGCATAACAGTGAAAAAGTTTGCAGTAATGACTATGAAATTCTGCCACTTCTGCTCAGGTCCCCACACGTGCCTTACTGGGGCTTTGTCCGCCCTGCGTGCCATTCACCCAGCTGCTGTTTCCAAAATAACAGGGTTGCCAGGGTGAGCTCCATTTGCAATGCAGACCAGACCTGAACATACTTGATGAGATCAACCGGCTCACAAGATGGGCTGTAGGATTTAAAACATATTGAGAAGTTACAGGCTCTGCATATCAGATTTCTTGCTGCTTCATATTAGCTTTCCTCTTAAAATCAAAGGTTTATAGTATGTTATTATTTAAATTTAATGTCATCTTTCCATACATACATATATTAGGATCCTAGCTGCTCAAAGTTTTGTCACTGTTAAGTATCCTTGAGGTATAATGGAAATAATACTTCAGGCAGGTGTCTGCAACAGCATATACACATCTACGTAGAAGAAAATGTCCAACAGTTTAGTGAGAGGTATAGCATTGCTTTCATTTGAGGAAAAAAAAAAAAAAGAGAAAGTTTTTAGAAAAAACACTTTATTTGTAGACAAAAGGTGTATTTTGAGATAGATGCTTCAGAGTGTAGTAATCTATAGAGCTTTGCCAGTGTCACAGAATATTTGCAGTCTCAGCTTCTATTCATTCTGAGATCTGATCCTACCATCATCAAAACCGGCTGTAAAATTCTCTAAAGAAATCCTGGTACCACTGGAATTACCAGCAAAGTTCCCATTAACATCTGTAGCTGGGTCCAGCGCCGGGGAAACAGGGGCCTGGTGTCCGTGACAGATATGAGGGAGAGAAGGTTGTGTCCTGACACAAAATTCAGCTAATTTTGTATCAGAATTCAGACAGGGTGTGAAGGTCATCCGAGGAATTCAGTTTAGATGTGCACATTAAGGATGAATGTCACTGTTACTGCTTTAAGGTGGAAACATATTTCTCCATCTATGCTCTGTAAACCCAGCTCCTGCTGACTGCTGAGCACCATCAGCAACTCGCAGGATTAGACCATGATGGCTCCATGCTGACATAATACACTTCTTACCCCTCACCTCCATACCGATACACATTAAACAGCTGCAAAGCATTGGAGTGTTCAGCAATGAAGCCTGTAAAATTAATCCTCAGCTATACTCCAGTAAAAAAAAGGTCATAATTAAAACCCTTTACTTTTTGTTTCCTTATTTTAAAGGACTTATCCTGGGAACTCCTGCTTGCTGTTTTGCCACATCCCCTGGCTGAGGGTACACAACTCTGAAAGAGAGTTGTATCCTGGAAGAGCAGGAAATACTGCCACTTTTTTTGTGGATGTGTGCACGGTCTTTCCTTCTGCTTCACAACCAGTGCATTTTCTGGGCCTCTCAGATTTGGACTTTACCAGGTGATCAGTCGAAAAGGAGGAGACATTTGATTCACCTTGTTTAAAACAAAATTTCAAATTACAGCATAAGAAAACAAAACATGGTAATGATCTGCTTTGAAATTATGGAGCAGTTTCCCTGTCAGAAGCAGCATGCTGATTTCATTAACCTTTCTCTGGAAGCTTCCCAGGCAGACTGGACAGCTGGCAGCTCTTTGCCCCCATCCTGAATGCTTGATGCCCATGGCCCTGGGTGCCCAGGCACCACAGGCAGTGCCCGGCTGTCCAGCAGCTAAAGGAACCCACCAGCCAGAAGGTGGGCACCCACACAGGCTGTCTTGTTTTGACAGGTATTCGGAAATGTTGATGTTTCGTTCCAGAACAAACAAAACGAAATGTTGACAACCTGGAATTTCCCAGAAAACAGATGTTTCCTTTTCTGGCCAGCCCTAGCCTACACCCACGCACACACAGACACACACATACTTGCAGAATTATTAACTGCTAGGTAATGACACTAGACTGTATGTCCATTTCCACTGTGTGGTGTGGAGGGGATCCAGCCTTCAAATTCTCACGTTAGAGCAGCCACCAGAGAGCTACAGGGCCCTGGAAGTAGTTAGGTGTCATAACTCCTCATTCGTGGAGCAATGCAGAGTTTTGTACCATGTTCTGTTGAGCATTTGTTGCAGAGGAAGGAGAGCACTGATGTGATGTCTCCGAGTAGCTCACAGAGAGACACAGCCTGTGGCTCAGAGAACAAAGTACAGGAAAGGCATCACTGTTTGGATCAGCAGTGACTCCATCCCCAAGAGCCCTTCTTTTTTTCCTTTTTTTTTTTTTTTTCTACAGAACCAATTGTAAAGTGCCAAAAGCTGTCGGGATGCCTGCATTACATCAGGCAAGCCCAATGTACTGACCCTCTGAGTGAGCCCGCAGGGAAAAACAGCAGGAGGGAGATTGCAGAAGAAGATAGGACTACTTAAGTAGCAATTCATTGTGAACCACTTTTCTAAGCTGTTGATAGAAGCATCAAGTGTGAGAGAGGAAGGGGACTTATCTTCTTGCCCAAGCAGAACCCTAATGACCATAATGACTGCTAAATAATGTTGCCAATAATCTCCATTTAATTATACAGCTCTAGCATGTCCTAAAAAGGAAAGAAAACACAAAAGGCGTCTGCTGTCCTAACATACCCGGCAGTACCTTAGCCTAGTTCTATAAAATGCCTGTGGATATGTAGCATGAGTTATCTCCTAGAAGGTAATTTCCTTTCCATCTTTCATCTTGCCTGAAAAATTTACTCATGAGAAGTAAATTTGCTCAGCTCTTGACGCAGCCGTCCATAAACGCTGCGCCTGTTGCAGCTGGTGGGCATCCAGGTAGGCTCTCACCTAGACAGAAATATATGTGATTTCACAGATCTCCTTTGGAAGGCTCTTCAGGAGCATTTTATCTTTGACCAGAGGGCACTACAAAAGCAGGGTGTTTAATGAACACAGCACCACTTCATGCGAAAATTTGAGGAATATTTTTCAGACAGATGCCTATTGTAAGAGCTGGTGACTTACACAATGGGCTTTTTAAAAGCCTGAAAATGTGAATTCCCTCTTTATCATTATAAATTTTTTTACAGATGCTGAAAGTCTGAAAATAGGTTGGTCTTGGAAATAACAGCTTAATAGTACCCCACGTGTGCAACAGGCTAAGGAGAATATTTAAGCAAAAAATTCTATTTTTGGCTTCATATTCCAAAGCTTTCCTAATGCTCATTTCACTAAAATATTTCTTCAGGCACAGCCCAGATTCTTTCCAATACAAACACTGGTTTCATCTGGAATATTCAGCAAGATAATTGATGAAAAATGTGTCACAATGGGTGAAGGATCTGTCATTTGAACTTCCACCACCAGCTCAGGAGACTTATTGTTATTATAAATAATACATATTAAGAAAACAAAAAGAACCAGGTTTCTACTTACTGTGTAGGGACACTGCCAAATTCTGGATTTGGGGATTCAATTACAATGTGAAAGCCAGCAAAGCAGGAATGAAGAGCACCTCCAGAAAATATAGTGGGATTTCAACCATCAACTATTGCACATTTAATTTTAACCATCTGTGTTAAATAAGTTTCCTTTAAAGCTCCAGCTGATGAACTTTGATGGTAGTTCTTTTCAGTGAATTTTTCAGACCATCACGTGTCCTACCTCTCATTTACCTGTATAGAGCAGAAGAAGTAAAAGTGTGGGTGGGAAAATTCACAAACCAGAGTATTTTAAGTATTTTAAGTATTTTAAGTAACCTTAAATTAGATGGGGATTATATTATTAAGGGAAGCCAGGGTTATGATAAATAGAGGCAAAAAAACTGCTCTGCCTTAACATCTTATAAATCTGAAGGTAAGTATGACTAAAAAATGGGAGGGACATGCAGAAGGCTGGTGCAGTGAGGAGATCTGTTGGCAGGAGCTCCCTTTCCTGTTCTTCCAGCGGCCACGGCTAATCGTGACCCCTTTGAAAGGGTATAAACACAGTGCCAGACACTGCACCTGATTGTAACTCAAAACTGATAGCTTTACAGAAGAAATAGAGTAAAAGAGGCACAGTCACATCTTACTGCAAACATCACAGAAATCTGATGGAATACAGGTCACAGCTGATGGCAAACTCGTGAAGTGTGGAAACAACCTCCTCAGTTCTCTGAGTGAGGTCCCCCGGAAAAGGGAAGACAACAGGCTCCTTCCCAGCACCCAGTGGCTTCCTTTCGCTGTGCAATAGAGACAGAGAAGAAAAAGAAAAGCAAGCAGAAGGAGATGCCAAGAGAAGAAGCTGTGTTCAGAGCAGAATACAAGTCCCAAAAGGCAATGGGAAATGAGGAAAGGCTCTGTATTCCTCCAGTGGAAAATATTAGAGCACGTACACAGTCTGAACTGCCCTTATTAGACAAGCAGCAGCCATTTCTCTTTTCCTAACATAATTTTTTCCCATTAAAAAATAAAATAAAATTTACCAGTTGATGTCATTTAGCTCCTGAACTGGCTTTTCTAGAGGTAACGCTTCCTGTCTGAGGTACTGTTTCTGGCTGGATGGATTTCCTGGCTGAAATTTTCAAAGTCACCTGGGGAACCTGTGTATTCACACATGTACCATGAATTTAAGCAGGAAATGTCATTTGAACCCAGTGAGCAGATGTGAAATATTCTGGGGTGGGTTGTTTGTGGGTCTTTTTTTTTTATTCCTCTCTTTTCAAGCACTCTTTATTTGCTGCATCTTTTATCGGCCTTTTTGCTGCTTCATTCTTCTCATAGTTTCCCTTTCCACTAATACTCCTCAGATTTCACTCCCTACTGATTTATTTTACTCTCTTTTTCTCCTATAACTACTATCTTTTTTCCTGTGTTTTTGACTTCCTTTTGTCTCTAGATGTTCTCTCTTCATCTTCAATCCTTTGAGTCATCAGTCTGCCCTGCCTGGCTAGTTGCCCCATGTATAAAAGCTGAACCACCTCTCCTGTTCACAGTATGAGTTATAAAATGGGAATTCATTTCAGTGCTTCCTCCCCAGCAGTGAGGCTATACAGATCATCGAAGCTCCATGCAAGAACATCAACAGCACTGCAGAAACACCCTCTTCAATACTACGTGGGATGGTTGGGTAGGGAGGAGGCAGACTGAAGAGGAATTGACATACGTCTGCTTTTCTTGGTCATAAATCACTACCTAAATAATGTTCAAATGGCTTTGAACACTGATACTTGCACCAGGATGTGTCACAATGCCTGATATTTTCCACTGGTATTTCTAGTGCACTGCAAAGGCATGCCTTTACTTAGCAGGTTCAGACACCTGCCTGACCGTGAATTCCCAGATGTGCTCTGTATTCATCCACGTGTATGCAAACGCTGGCCTTTGCACCCACTCAGTACCACTGATTTAGAGCTTCGTCTCCTGTATCCAGATTATTTGTGTGGTAAAATAGGAAGGTATAATCCACCCCTGTTTCAAATGGACTTCAACTATTCTCCAGAATACAGCTGTGTCTTTAATACTGTTCCTAGTCTGGAACACAAGCATACTGAACATAATGAAAATCAGGTAGTTGAATGCACTTTTTCTTCATTATTCAGAAGAAAATGATGCTCTGATGTTCAGCCATGCACCATGGGATTAGGCATTTGGCACCATAAGCATCAAACCCCATCACTAAATTAAAAAAAGTCAAAAAAATTATAGTCTTAGATTCATTTTAATGGAAAAAATACAAGTAATATATCTTATTATATATTCAATTGATTAAATTTTACAATTCTACATTTCAGCCTAACACCCAAACAACTGCACAACTTCTTACTTTAAAATATTTAGGTCCTTTGAGGTCAGGTTTCTTTTTGCAGAACTTACTTACAAAAAGCTGCTAGAGTCTGCCAATTCTACACTGCTAAATTTATAGCAACAGGTCAAAAGACAGTTCCTAGAGGAATTCAGCAGCCCTTTGTAGTAAATCAGCAGTCATGTCTTTGATAAATGTCTCCTGAGTCCAGCAGTAACTGTTCCTCTGTGCTGAAAGATAAAACAGTGGACTCGTACGAGTCGTGTAGTTTAGCGAAAGTCACACAGCAACAAGGAACGGGTAAATGACTTCTGAGGAAGTAAAGGTTAACCCAGAGCTCATGAGCACTGAACTTAACAGCTCTGGAAAACAAGACGGAAGCCTACCTGGGCTTCCTGTGAATTTGGGTGTGCTGCTCAGGTATAATATGTGCAGCACCTTGGAGGATAATAAGGTGGTTGCTCTAACCCAAGTGAGAGACATAAAACATTTTCAGGTGGATAAAACCCTCTCCAAATGTTCATATTTTGACGGTGTCATGAACTTCTGTGTTCAGCCTGTTACTTGATAATTCTGTTAGAACAGTAGACCCTACAAGCAAAGAGCAGAGGTTCCTCCAGGCTCCATTTTAATGCTCCAGAGGCCAGTCCTGCAGCTGCAACACGAGCAACCTCCTCTTATTGGACCACTGTTCACACAAAGCTCTTTTTTGCCTTTCATGGCCACATCTGCTCCCCCGATCAGCTGCGCTCAAGCCAGTGAGAATATTTTTCGTGTCTGTAAGCAGGTCCATGAAGAAATGCCACTGACTGAAGAGTCACCAAGGGGCTTCTGGCTGTCTTGGAAGGATGAGGGTGAGGTTTCTGGGTCAGTTTTCACCCAGCAGAGCAGTGTTCCCCTGGGAGGTGTCATAGCAGCCTGACATTTCAACACCACAAGAGGGTAGGCAACATCAGAAGCCACAGCAGCCTGTTTGCAGCCTGTCAGTGCCTCATCATTTTAACCTCAGAGGGGGCGAGAGCAGATTAAGTCACACACTTCCAAGGGCTCTGGTACCCTCAGCCCTCGGCTAGGGTAAGATTTTGAATGACCACAGTACTTTGTTGCTACAGTGGTTCACAAGTTTCTACTGCTAGAATAGTATAGCAGAGGATGCTGGTGACTGGGGAAAAAGGAAAATGAATAGGTCATATAATTCTTTCGGCTGAGATTTATGGGCCCATCTCATCAAGATTAAATTGGTGGTGTAGTCTCAAATGAAAACTAGGTGTGAGTAGCAGCCTAATTTGACAGCATGAAAATTTTTCCTCTGCTGGCAAAGAAATCTCTTTACTTTCGCTATTAAAAAAAAGTCAATCCAGTCAAAAAACTGTATTAACTCCCATCCAAGCTATCAAAAAAGTCAATCCAGTCAAAAAACTGTATTAACTCCCATCCAAGCTATCAAAAAAGTCAATCCAGTCAAAAAACTGTATTAACTTCCATCCAAGCCATCAGATCACAATCCAGGTACTGGAACCAAGCTAGGAAAAATATTATTTCATATTCTTTTCTTTCCAGCTCAGTATCTGGCCCCTTTCCACCAGGAGAAGGAAGGCCTCCCTCTGAGAGGAATGGCACTAAGCCCTCAGCAACTTTTTTCCCCTTTTTGGGGGATTGCTTACTAGGATTCCTTTTTTGATGACATTTTATCTATATTATCTCGGGAGCAAACATCTGTCTAGACTAGTTCATCAAGGATTTTCTGAAAATGTCCTGGGATTTTGGTAACAGTCTTCTGTACCTACTAATGAGGGAGATGTGTCTTTACAATAGGAAACAGTGCATATCTCTGTTTCTGAAACTATTTCATTAACTATGCCCTTACAGCTGAGCCAAAATTACTACATATAAGCCCTGCATTCTGGATGAAAGAGGCTGTATTCAGGACTAGGCACTTACACAAGGAAATTCCTCCAGAATAATAAATTATATCAGAAGAGAGATAGAGGAATCTTTAGTTCGGGAGCAGTAACATTTAGAAGTTCCCTCTGTGGATTCACACTTAATACACATGATACAGGAGAAGGCTATTTTGTGGTCTGCAGAAGAAGTTTTAAAACACGATAAAGTGCAGGACTAATGAACCACTGAGATCTGCAGTGTCTCTTGCCTCTTTATATCTCCCATATATTACTAAACACAATACAATAAAACTTCATGCACAGGGACCAATGAATAAAGACATAAAAAGCATCATTAGGCCATACTCTACGGACATTTTAAAGTTCTTTTTGGCAATGTAAAATAATATAGCCTACCTAGGAATATTACTAGACTGTATGTATAAACCTAATACAGATTAATCTAAGCTTTACAGGGCAGAGATCTCATGGTTTCTACTTTGCTGATGCTTGGAAGAAAGAGTTCTGGTTATTACTGTAATTCAGACTCCTTCTATGAGGAGGACACTCTCAAGTCTGTGTTCTAGTGCATTCTAGACTACTAATTCCCTTCCTCCCCTCCCCCAAATTTCTATAAAAGTCGAGGAACTCTGGTTCTTTCTAAATAGATCCCAAATGAAATGCTGGAACCTCACTTCTCTATCCCATTTCCAGCAACATTTCCAGCCTTTATCATCTTATTTTGCCCCTTGGGCCTCCAACTCTCTCAATGGTGGGGAGGAATCAGAGTGGGTTCCTCCACAAAATTCAGGCCTATTAGATGAGCAGAGTTTCCTTGAATATAGTAGTCCTTTCTATCCTCCTTACACATCTGCACAGAAATATTGGACAATTAAACCCCAAATAGGAAAGATAAAACAGAATAAAATTTATTTCAATGTCTACAAAGCATCAATTAGTCAGGACTCAAGCTTCCTGGTTTATGGTGCTACCATTCTATATAGGAGCAATGCAGCCTTCTGACATGAAAATTCACATCAATCTGGTGTTATTAAATCTGCTCTTTCAAGCCATTATTTCCGCTTGCCAGGCTCCTAAGACAACCTCAATAATACCTAGGTCCTAATACCTAGATCCCCATCAAAATCAAACCTGCTTTAGAAACCTGAACTAAACCATCAGCCAGCACATCTTTATGTGTGCTCTAGTAAGGTAGGTGCGCATTTCTTCTTAACCCAGCTGAGAAAAGCTGCATGAGACAGTGCTGTCTGTCAAAGATGTTTGGCTGTGGGTGTGTTTCCGGAGAGGGAATTAATGCTGAGTTTGAGCACCTTGAGAACCTTTTTGGTTAATAGGCTATGAGGGCTAACAAAATAAAAAGACTACACAGAACAAATATGCACAAGGTACGCCACTATATAAACAGGAAACTAAGAACAAAAGTTTCACCAAGACCTTTATGAACCTTTCTGAATCTACCTGTAGCACCCTGATATTATCATGCTTGGGGTTACTAAAAAAAGAAACTCTCAAGAGGAGGTGTATAGTTCAGCACCTTTGTGGCTTGGAGGAATGGCAAGATCTATGTCATAGCAATTTCTGCCCATGTTTATGCCCTTAACATCTTATTTTTGCCTGTGGCGAGGTACATAAGTTGGTGCATACCCAGCCTCTTCTACAGTATGGAGGTGTCTACAAGCTTGGTCATGTTTTAACTTTTGTATTTTCAAATCAAAATGTTTTGAATCTCAACCATCTGAGCCTTGAAACCCACAGGGAGGCAGCTCTCAATAGCAAACTGAAAGGGAGCCCCCTTCCCCACCTCCTTCCCTGCAGTGCTCCTTGGCTGGCTGGAGCATCACAAAGCTTGTCTCCACTTTGGGCTATAGCTTATGCAAATGCATTTCTAACTTTCATGAAGCTGATCCCAGACAATGTGTAAGAATAGATGGTAAAGGGGAGATATAAGGTCAATGGATATTTGAAATCCATAGTTTCAGAAGATTGTTTCAGGTGCTTCTCTTCCTCTCTTCTTGCCCCTCACCCTTTCCCCTTCCAATTTCCATGGCTCTGCAGCCACATTTCTCTCCCTTTTAACATATCTTTCCCTCCCCTGCTGCTGTGCAAAGGACTCCCACAAACTGCAAGACAAACTAATTTACAGCCAGGTTTTCTGTAGTGCTGAGTTCCCATTTCGGTTCCCAAATACCTGCCAGGTTTTCAGAAGTTCAGAATTGCTGGGTATTGAACATTTTTTTTAAAATTTAACATCTATTTACATATTTAACTGGGATATGAGGTCTTTCAAGATCCTGGTTGTGTTCTGAGGACCAGTGTTCCCTTAACTAAAACTGATGACACACAAAATTAAGAAGAGCAATTACAGGCAAGTTGCTAACAAAGCAGTAGCCTAGCTTGTGCAGACAGAAAAGGAGGTTTTTTTATCTCTTCTGAAGTCTCTTACATTCATAGCCTATTTTTATGTAATTTATATCAGAAACAGACCAGAATGAACTACAGAAGTTAGTCAGAGTGGACCAGGCAGAAAAGTGATTATTGGCTCTACCTTGCTAGCAGCTCTACAATTTTTAAAGAACTGCACTTTGTTATAATGGCTATGCTGCAATTGTTCATCTCCACCACTTTCTAAGTGTCTCACTGAAGTATCCTTTCTATGCAGAATGCTAAGAAAGGAGGATATAGCTTACTGTAACATTGCCTTTGAACTGATGTATGTCGTTACAGCCATCCCATATCTCATGCTTAGAAAGATTTCAGCTCTCCCAAAATGATGAGATTTTAAAAATACTTAGTCACCATTGACTTCTTACTATTTGTCTTCTGTCTTCAAAATCCATTTGAGGTCACATTATCAAGTCCTTGTCCACTTGTAAAGCTAGAAATGCAGCCTTACATAAAAGAAATCTGGCCTTCACAGATAGTCATTTGAGTACAGGAAATAAGGATTTACTTGTGAGACTCACAATAAAATCCTGAGATCTGGCAGCTTTAACACTGTGATTGTTACTGCAATTAATGGGAGTTTCAGGAACGCTCATAGGAGATAATAGTTCCTCTGTGTGCAAAATATCTTTTCCCATAAAATGTTAAAAGGCTTAGCTTTGTATGTAGCTGCCAACATGAGTTAGTCAAGAACAATTCATATCAAGCAGTCCTTATTTCCCTCTCTAGTAAGGCAAGAAAAGCAACACAAAATGCTATATTATTCTTCAGAAAATTGTTAAATCATGGAACAGTTTGGGTTGGAAGGGACCTCAAAGATCATCTAGTTCTAATCTCCCTGCCATAGGCAGGGACACCTTCCAATAGAGCAGGCTGGTCAAAGCCCCATCCAGCCTGGCCTTGAACTCTCCCAGAGACTGGGCACCCACAACTTCTCTGGGCAACCTGTTCCAGTGTCTTACCACCCTCACAGAAAAGAATGTCTTCCTAATATTTAATCTAAATCTACTCTGTCTCAGTTTAAAGCCATCCTCTATTTTCCTGTCACATCGTGATACTTGAAAAAGTGTTTTATATCCTCCCAGATGACATTACCATTAGGTAATTAGGGAAACAATATTTTATCCAAGACAGACGCCTATATGATTCAAAGCTATTGTATAGAATTTGCTGAAAAAAACCCCAACTCTTAAAAAGAAATGAGCAACGGCTCATTATCGGACTACAAGGCTGCATAAAGTGGCATTTCCTAGGCATCCCTCCCAGGCCAGTTTAATATTTTCATTAATAAAATTGCTTCTTACATTTTCAAGCAATGGGGAAACTTTGAGGGTCTGAAGGCACATTGAAGAAGATGACTAGTCTTCAGAAAGAGAGAGGAAGTGGTCAAATGGTCTTGAAAGCACAGTAGTAGGATGTGATTTAATATAGTGGCAGAGCTCTAAACATGCATAACCATTTACACAAATTCAGAAGAGGTAATGATCGCTTCTTCAGGAGAGGTTTTGGAGATCACAGTTTGCAAACTGGATATGCTGCCATTCAGTTGGAATTTAAAAAAATAATTAAAAAAACCCCAACCAACAAACAAATAGAGGGAAAAAAAGCAAAAAGGAAAACACCATGTTTCATTGTGTAAACACCTCTGTTGGAAACAAGTAACAATCCTTTTTCTCTGACTTGTGATGCCAAAAGTGTAAGCGAAGTTCCACTCCAAGTTTTAGGCACTGGATTCCTAAGAAGAGGTAAACCGACAGAAGGAGAGAATTGAAGAGAAATTATAATAATCTTCAAATGTAAACAAGGCAGTAAGAAAAACCAGTCTCCCAATGATTAGGACAGGAGAAAATAATGAATCTAAGAAACAACAGTGTGAATTAACACTAACTCTTAAGCTTCAGAACAATTTCCAATAAACAACTTTTACAAGAAAAATTTTTATAATTAAACAATCTAATGGAAGAAATCACATAAATAACTGTAAAATAATCTTATTTTGTAGTGTACCATTCCCGCTGAATGTCAATCAAATGAATAAGTTTGTGTCACATCAAATGTAAATTATACCAGGAAACGATTTGTAGTGCAGTTAAATAAAGTTTGTAAAGTGATGCAGAGGTACAAATCAGGGAGTAGCTGTATTTTGGTATTTGTTAATACTGTGCAAAAAAAGCTAAAAGTACTTTTATCGTTCTGTTTTAAACTTTTTTTTTTCAGTTATTGTTTCAGACTTTCACAATCACATTGTGACTGAAATTATCTGAAAGAATCTGACTTTGTGGAACTGGAATCAGAGACATAAATAACTAAAGTAATGTAAGCCAGTCCATGGGGAGAATTTAATTTTACCTATACTGTTAGGTAATTTGATGGTTTTGGTTTTGTCAGTATCTTTTCAATATAAATGGAAAAAAAAATTTCATGCTCATTTGAATCTGGAAAACTGAAAAGCATTTCAACTGAGACCAAATAAGTTTTCCAGAAAAACACTCGCAAATCAAGCTGGATATTATTCACTTTTTCTTAGATAACCATCAAAGAAAAAACTATTGAATAAATTAACAAATCAGGTCTTTTATAGAAGTAAAACTTGGACAGTTCCCTTTCCCCTTTTCGTAAATCCCCGTTAGGCGTATGGTGGCTACAATTTCAACTAAACACGTTGAGGAGCTGAATACATTGTGAAAAGATGGACTCTCACTGAACTTCTGATTAGCATATTCTTTTTTTGAGAAATCTAAAAATTTGGCAAGGAAATTAAGAAGGTAATTGAATCTGCTTATTGTAAAAATAGCCAAAGGCAAAGAAGATGTACTGATGTTAGATGATAATGTTTCATTTCTTTCCTGCCCTGAAAGGTGATATGTGTTAGAACTAATGCCCCTTGGCACAAGAGTTTGCTGGAATGTACTGGTTTAGCATGGATCAGTGATCTTAAAGCTTTCCAAAGTGGGTGCAAATGTCAGTCCACCGAGTAATGAGCACCAGAGAGGATTGTTCCCTACGGGATCTGTCTAAATAAATACTAAACTACTAGCTGTCAGTCTGGAAATAGGGTCAAAGGCTATTTTTTTGTTCAGCTGATTGCTTGTTTGTCAAGCGTACAAAACAATACATAAAAAATAAGGAAATGAGGAAATACCAACCGGCATATGGCAGAGCTCTGTAAGACTGATTGGTGCACAGAACTGTACAGAACGCTCTTGTGAAAGTCATGAAAATTACTGTCTTTCTTTCTTTCCCATAAAGAAAACATTTTGTTACTGCATTGTGGATATTCATTTGTACCAGTATTTGGACTAAATGTGTATTCAGAGAAACATTTGGGGAGGATTCGTGAAGTCTGTATAACTAAGTGATAACTCATTTCTCATGAATAGTGGATTACTTTATGACAAAAGGTTTGGATTTGTTTTCTTTAATATATTGCAATCTCCAGAGCCATAGAAGTCCACAAACTACCTTCTCTGTGAGTCTGTGAGGGGTAACAAAGAAAGCAAGAAGAAATTGTCTGCAGGCTTATATGCAGAGCGCCATACTTCAACAAGATGAAAGCTAGAGAACCAGAAATTGAAAATCTTTGAAAAGCACTGAACTAAACAGAAACCAAACAGTTTATAAAAAACTTCAGAGGTTGAGCTAAACTCACTGAGGAGCCAGTTCACCTCCTATTACCTTCAGTGAGAGCTTGGATGACTGCCTGGTTCAAAGCTCATTGGAGTCAACGTGAGTCATTCAATGGAACTAGATGTACTTGAATAACAGTCATTTTATAAAATATAAATTTGTTTGCAAGTAATTCATGTATAAATAGGAACTAAGTTAATCAAATAAATATTTTGTTGTAAATTATTTGCCCTAAATCCAGTACTTACCCAGTTTCCCTCAAAACTTCTGTATAATATCTGCAAACCTACACTGTAAACTAAATGGAGTAAAACTGAATTCCAGCATTCCATGGAGTTCCTTTTGAAGGTTTTATATGCTACATATACACTATATTCATATTTAAAACAGCTGTTTAACATATGAGGATTTTACTACTTAGTTTACTTCTACCATTTTTCCATTAATAAATTCACCATATATGCAGGCTTACGAACAGAGTAAAACAGACCCAAATGTTCTAAGTACACAGTCAGTTCATTAATAAATGATAATAAAGAAAAGGAAAAAATAGTTTTTCTATTCATGCTAGCTGAAAAGATACAAGAGAAACAGACTCATGTCATCCAGCTTCACAGACCACAGGAATAAAAACTTGTAAACTTTTACCTAGCAAAAAAAAAAA
>VXAY01000172.1:1698297-1767959 GCA_013399855.1 Oxyruncus cristatus
TTGAAACATTTAATTAGGGTATTTCTAAAATCACATGCTTTGACTTTTTTTTTTTTAAATTTTTTTTTTTTAATCTATTTAAACTGACCTAAATCTTTTACATAGAGTAAAAAAAGGGAGTTAAGTAACACTGACAAGACTCCGACATGTTAAAATTGTGGGATGTCTTAAAATTTACTCCATTTCTTTTTCCTCTCATTCCTTTTTTTCACAATGTAGCTGTGGAATGGAGAAATCAATTTTTCATATGGAAGGCTAAAAATCCCCCACTAAACCAGTTTTACTATTTTTTCTAGAATAATTTTAATACATATCTGAATTCCATGCAATTGGATGGGATTCACCCAATTCATGCCTTCAGTTCATTGCACAGTTCCTAGAACTGTCAGTGATAATTGCAATGAAATCTAGGGTGTGCTACATGGTGAAACAAATCAGGCTCAGTTCCTTCTGAAAGACTGAGTTTGCCAGTTTAAACTTTGAGCAAAAACAATTTGTCAGTGTCCAGCCTTTGTGGATCTGTTTGCCCTGGTACACACTAGCTCCCATTAGAAATGCTGAGGGTTAAAACAGCACATCAGCAAGGAGCATATCTACTATTGCAACTTAAAACACTGACCTCCCCTATGCGAAAAAGAGTGTGTATTTGACTACATAAAACCTTTCATGAATCCCCATGCTGTACTAAGTCAGAAGTGTTCAGAAATGTCAGCCTTCCCTGGAAGTGAATTGTGTAACTATATTTTAGATACAAATGCTTACTGTTACTTAAGCTCAGTCTGAGGAAAGTTAACACAAACTCTAACTTTGGCTTCATTTACTTTATTTCTCATTTTGTAAGTAATTTTGTGAGAAGAGTCTTCTCTTTTCTTTCCATACAGAGTACAGGATCATCTTCATTAACCAATATTTTTAATAAAAGTATGTTTAATGATCAATCAAGTAGAATAACTGCTGATTACTTTAGTGATAGAAACTCGTTAACTTTTGGTTGACTTCATACTCCATGGAAAAAATATTTCTACCTTTTTGGAACTGTGAAACTAACCAGATTTTTAAAACCTCATTGAAACAAAAATAATACTGTCTGTGCAAGAAGTTTCCTCATTACTTTTCATGAAGGACCCTACAGGAGGACAAGTCCACTAATATATTCTCAGTGGGGAAACTGAGATGAGAAGGGAATAAGAAATTTTAAGGGAATAAGAAATTTTGTCCTATATACCAAACCTGGTGATGAACATGTTGGTTGTCTTGCTTTAGATGTTAATTAAGCAGAGAAGAAACATAAGAGTCATCTGCACAGTCAGAGACACTGTTGGGAAGGTAGTTCCCTCTTTGAGAGGGCTAGAAATTATTCATTTCCAAGTAGTCAAATTGAGAACAGAACACCATTTTACATTGTGTCTGAGAGACAGCAATAAGACTGAATGATATACCAGTAAAAGGTCGTTAATTTTCTTTGTATTGGCAACACAGAATTTGAACTTGACTCATCTTTTCATCAAATTAGTAGTGGAGCAGACAGCAGACAATTTATCTTGTAGACCATCTTACATCTGACACCTGAAATTCACTCTGTCCAAATTCAGCACTTTATTTTGGCAAGTGGTTATGTGTTCAGTTTTTAGGTCTTTACTTCTTGGATGATTCAGAGTACAGTAATTCAGGAAGTAATATTTTAAATCATCCAGTACAAGAAAGGAGGCTATTTTCTCATATGCTACTGCAACCATCCAAAGCTATTCCTTTCATGGTCTAAAAGAAAAGGGAAGGGATAGAAAATTGTTTGGAGGGAACTGCCAATAAAGGCCATTTATTTTGTATTTC
The DNA here is from genome assembly GCA_013399855.1 of Oxyruncus cristatus. Classification (NCBI taxonomy): domain Eukaryota; kingdom Metazoa; phylum Chordata; class Aves; order Passeriformes; family Cotingidae; genus Oxyruncus; species Oxyruncus cristatus. The sequence continues at coordinate 1,700,128 of VXAY01000172.1, forward strand.
ACTTTTCAGTCTTTTTTTCAGTATGTAACTATCTGAAATTCTGAAACAGTTCATTAAATAAGACGTTAATAATTTTGGAAACAACATCAGAACTAATCTTCCTGCCAAATAGACAGGCCTGTTTTGATATCTTAGTAATGAATAGCACCTTCAGCCTTGACTGTTACTTGCTCTTTCAATGCTAAGTTGGCATCATAATAAAGTTCGTAGGTCTTTTCTTTCCAGACCAAAACAATGAAAGATTTTATCAAGGTATGAAGTATATTCCAGCACTATGGACAATTTCTTTATTGCTGAAAGTGCAACTTTAAAAATCTATAGATCCTACTTATGAACAAAAAATTCCTTATACAGCTGTATTGTGTTGTTTCCACATTTGTTTAAACACAGGAGTCTGGCTAAGGAATATACAAACGATTCATAAAAACATGCCTATGTTACACATGTGTGAACCACATGGAAAGTAACGTGGATTTCAAACTCAGGGCATGGGTTTCCCTTTTTATAACTCTTCGAAGTAAAAATATTCTAAGTAGGGACATTTTTTCAATAACATTTTTTGAAACCTTAACCTCAGAGGGTATCAAAAACGCCTCGCATGAGATATGGGGCCACACATATTGCAGACAGCTGCTTGGAAAAGTTAACACCCACCTGAAAAAGCAAAAGGGATGAAGTTTCCACAGCTCATTCTTTTCAGTAAGCAAGAACCATATCTGGAAGACTGACCAGAGGTATCCTCCATATACCTCCATATCTACTAACTGCACTTTAAATTCCTGATCAAACTGTAAAAGATTCCTTATTCAGTTGACAACATACTATATAAAGTAAACCAGGAGATAGAATTCATAGATCAAATAGTCACTGGCAGCAATGAGGTTCCCCATTTTCATAAGGTACTGTTGACAAGCTTGAAGGATAGGATGCCATCCAGAGGGACTTGGACAGTATTGGTAAGTGGGCCCATGGAAACCTCATGGAGTTCAACAAAGCCAAGTGCAAGGTGCAGCACCTGGGTTGGGGCAACCCCTGGTAGCAATACAGGCTGGGGATGAATAGACTGAGAGCAGTTCTGCCAAGAAGGACTTGGGGGTGCTGGTGGATGAGAGGCTGGACATGAGCCATGACTTGCATCCCAGGCGGCCAACCGCATTCTGAGCTGCGTGAAAAGTAGCGCAACCAGCAGGGAGGTGATTCTGCCCCTCTACTCCACTCTTTTGAGACCCCACCTGCAGTACTTCATCCATACCCAGCACACGCAGGACACATTCAAGTGCTTATTATTGCCAAGGAAGTAACATACAGTTGCTGACTAGTAATGTTATTCTCATAAGCCAGGACTAATATTGCTTTGTTTATCAATCACGCAAGAATGCAAGGACCACAGCTCCAACAAAGCTATGCTACATGCTCAACCAATACAGAGGTGCAATGAAGCACTATTCTGCTTCACATGCAATCTCTGCTGGAACCTTCCTCAAGCCACTTGACTCTCAGCTTAACATAAACTGTAAATCATCCCAATTTCTTAACTTGCCTGTGTCCGTGTGAACTGAATTCCTCTGGATATTGCTTTGTCTGTGTTTGTTTATTCCACAGTATGATAACAACGGCAATCTATACATTAGGTGTGCCTCAGATAGGAGTTCTGTGTCAGCTCTCAGATTTGACATGAAGATCTTTCATAGGAGTGCATCCAATGAACACTGGAAGTCTGTTCCTTGTGCTGCAATATTTTCTTCCGTGTTTTGTTGTGAAGCACTGCAGCTAAGAGCAAAGGATCATTATTTTGTCAATCCAGGCTATCTTACAAAATGCTTCTTGGCTTTGCACTCTGCTGCCTGTGCTCTTATGCAACTGCTGTAAAGCAGTACAAGACTCCTTGTGGAGTAGGTGCAAACCTAAATTCAGACAGCATTAACAGTAAATTTGTTTCAATTATTTTGAAGGCAGAAAAAGCAAGCCATCAAAGGTTCAGAAATGTCGTTAATGAGCACAGCAAAGAGCCTGTAGTGAAAAAAAGAAAAGGAGGATGGGAAAGAAGGCAACAAAGGTAGAAGGAGAAAGAGTAAGAAGGTTTGATAGACAAGGAAAGACAAAAGCTCCACTGTTTTCAGATAGTGTAAATGAAATGAGTCATTCCCTGTGACCTCAATATTTTTGTTATAAACAAAGAAGATGAGGAAAGATTATTTTAAGGTATCAGCAATGTAGTCTTCAGTCCCAAGTCTATCTTTACATATGGTTCATGGAAAGGCAGGAATATGGATGGACATAATGTGAGGCCCATCACATAGAAATGAAGATTAAAATAAAATCTAATATTTCCTTACAGGAAACCCACAGTATGGTGCAAAAGAAGTAAGAAATGGTCTAGCAAATGGAATAGTGGCAAATGGTGACCCTGGGGGTTTCTGCTATGGCTTCTGTTTTGGGAATGAGAACTGCGGTGACTATTGGCAAAAAAAAAATTAGATTTATCTGGAGACCAGCAAGTGCAGTTGTGGAAAACAACCATCCTAAGGACCTTAAGTCACCTCTCACTCTGAGGCCAGGGTAGCTGAAGTGGTGGCTTATCCCATGTGCCAGAGCAAGCAGGAGACTTAGCATGCTCTGCTCCAGCAGAGACATTGGAAGTACAAGGGACATATATAACTGTTGTCATGGAAAGTACATATTCCCATCAGCTCCACTGTCAGATATTCTGAAGCCATGGAAAATGCCACAAAAGATGTGCCGTGGACTCCTTTGTTCATTCCACTTGTTTGAATTGTTCTCTGCTCTTCGAGTTCTTTATCAGCAACATTTGTGCAAAGGCATCAGTCTGTTTCTGATAAGTATTGCTGATATCATTGCTGCTGAAGGATTGCTAGGGGCATTTATTTCTGAACGATGAACAATGAGCCATTGGCAGCATGTAATCAGGGATTTACCCACTTATCTATTAAGATACTTAGTTAAATTTTGGGGTCCTGCTGCCTGTTGGTATTTAAATCCCATCTCCATCTGGCCAGAAAACCACAAGAGCTTGTAGTAGTCAGTATCCCACTGCCTCAAATACAGAAGGTTTCAGGACTGAGCTTAACAAATTGGGAAAACTCTGGTTTACCTTTCAGGCTTGGCACCACTTGCACTGGAGGGCTAAGCAGCAGAAGGAATCCTGGGAGTATTATTCATTTTAACAGTATTTAATTTAATTTGTCCAGCACAAAATTCTGATTCAGAGGAACAACAATGCATACCTGATAGCAAAAATACTTTTTTTACATACTCTCAGATGCTAGAAGAGTGAACAGAAAGAATTTCCTTGGCCTCAGCGGGGAGAAGAGGAAGTAGATCAGATTCTGTTTGTAAGGGGAGAATTGAAGAGAAAGCATCTCTGTCAGGCTCTTTGTGATGGATGTGATATCATCTCAAATACACCGAAGTCAAAAGCTCACTGTGAAATTCATAAAAGTCAGATTATCTGCTATCCATCTAAATGTTTTTGAAAACTGTAGCAGTGATGTCATCAAAGAAAAGCTATTTTTTTTTCTGTTCTTTACTAACTGGTATAATTTTGGAGAAAACAAAATTGTACTGGAAATTCCCACTGAGCCAAATCTAATTTTAGGTGATGTGACACTTGGTTTCCTAGAGCTACATTAGAAACATCTGGTAGAAAAAGTTACTTCTTGAACTGTATTTTTAAAAAAATTTCCTCCAACCCTCCTAATTAATCTTCAGAGACATTAGCATTAGAGGTAGTTCCCTTAATGCATTTCAGAAATAAAAGTTGAAGTATGATTGCTGGGCAATTATTTTGTTGATACTTACAGTGTCAATAACAGCTCTGTAGCTAAAGCTGTTGCAATAAACCCGAGGTTTAGCTCTTCTTAATTATCCAGGGTAGCACAGTTCACTAAGCATGTCACTTGGCACAGCTCCTTGCAAAGCAGAATTTTCCTGAAAAGTTTGTTTATAAAAGAGGTAGGGATAAAAAGGGAGGGGCTGAAAGTGAAAGATGCAAAGCTGGCAAGCACAATTGCCCATTGACACTCCAGGCCCTCTCACCCTGAGCAGCTGCAGTCCCTCTGGGTGAAACCATCCAGTTTAGAGCCAGGAGACCCTGCCTGGCTTAGCGGTAACACAGAACACTTCCCCACAGCGCGTGGCGTGGCCCTGAGCCGGGGAGCTGTAAGAGACCAGTGCAGCTTGGAAATACAGCATTTTGCAGAGGTCTTGAGGGTGCCCAATACGATTTCCTTGTATCTGCACTGAACTTCAACACCAGACAGTATAAAAATGCCTGATCCATCCTGAATGCACTGTGGGTATTTTTGTTGAGTTCACTGAGTTTTGAGTCCGACCTATTAACATGAAGAAAATTAATCTGCTGCTACCTGTGATAGTCAGGTTTAAATAAACCTCACAGTTTTACTTCTCTCTTATTGCTGCTGTTATACTTACTAGCTAAGATACGTTCAGTGCATGAACAGGTGTAAGACCAAATAACACCTTTAAACTTTGCCTTTGTTATGAAGAGACCATCTAGTACAGCCTGCACTAGGTGTTTTATTAAAAATATTTCAGTGCTGAAGAGACATTATTATCCAGTCTTATTATCCACAGACCTCTCTGCGTGGAACATAAGACTCATTGAAACTCACCATCCCTCTGAAAGCTTTTTAATTTAATTTTTTTTTATGTTAACATTTTCTTTGACTATAACTTTATGTTACAACAGAGGTTGTCTGAATAGTAAAAAAATATTCAGGAACAACAACAACAACAACAAAAAATGTGTCATTTTGTAAGAACATTTCGGAATTTCACCTTGATTTTTACATGGGACATTTTCAAATTTAACCAACTTCAGTTTCTTTACCCAGTTGAATTTTGTATGGGAAATGTTAATGTTGTAAAATTTTAAAAATATAGTGAGTTTATTTAGTTTGCTATTTATTTATTACTTATGAGCACTAAATGAGTCCTAGTGACAGGGAAATTAATTGAAATGAGATAGTTTCTACCCAGAATCAAAGATGTGCATCTGGCTTTTACTTTTTATAAAACTAAGAAGTTTTAAGTACTATGGAGTCAGCAATGAGACTACAGCTATTTCTAATTATTACTGTGTCTGACAGGATGCATATGTTTATGGAATAATCTATGCATAACATGAAAAAGCTCTTTTTACTGTTTTTGAAACAATGTTTACATCAAAGTAAAACATATGTGCGATAAAAGAACAAAGCAGAAATCCCTAGTTGCTAGTCCTATTTGAGAACTATATATAGAATATTTACAACATTTTTTGGTGTGGCAGAACTCTGTGTGTCAGAGTGATTAATCAACAGACATGAAAAATCCAAGGACTGTGAAGGGCTGAGGAAGATACAGCATCACCTAAACTATCAGAATAGGTAGAAGGGAACATTTGGATTTGTCAGGGGCTTGCTGCAAAGGTTTTTTATTCCTCAAAAGGCACCTGGGCCCAAAGCATCAACTGGAAGCAATTTTACAAATCAAAGGAGATAAACTATGTGAAAAAATTATGAGTAACTAGTTTACTCAAAGGACTTGTAACAGGATCTGGAGCTTTCATCCTTGCCCAATTAACAGTGGCCATGACTAAGTCTCATTCGGAAAAAAATGGGTGGATGTTCCCATCACAAAATCACCACTACAGCTGACACCAATTGACTTTCATATTGGTCATGTCAACAATGAGCTGACGATTACATGACTATGAAATATTGTCCTTTAGGATGGGTGAAGAATGATGTCTAGACTGTGCCTAAACTGGGAACAGACATTGCTTAGGCTCCTGTTCAAGGAACTGCAATTGGCCTGATTCTCCTACTGGACACAGATATTGTAAATCAGGATTGCTGACTTACAGCAGCTTCAATGATACCCACAGAAATGGTTCAACACAAAATCTGTGGATGGAAGGACCGGGTTGCTTCACTGGGTTAGAAGGAGCTCTTCACCATTTTTCTCAACTTGTAAGTTGCCCACAGTGTCACCTGTGGAAGAAAATGCTTCCCCTGCAGTGCATCCCTCTTATTAAGAGCTGTTGATCAACAAAAGAATAGTCTGACCAAAACCATTTCATTGGCAAGTGGGAAATGCTTTGAAATGATCCTTTCAGTTCCTCAGTGGGGTGAGACACACAATGCTATGCCCCCTCTTGCTCTTTTATGACTGTCTTTTAGCCATTTGGATATAAAAATATATAACTTGAATTATCCTAATTTTCTTTCAATAATTATTTCATGTTTTCCATACCATCCACTAGTTCTATAAATAGAATAATATTTAGTTAGCTAGAATGACATTGTTTAAGTATGACTACTCTGTCTGGAGATAACGTGAGCAAATGTCGACATAAAATTTATAGGTACAGAAACATAAAAAAATCTTTAATAAATCCTTTCGATCTTAACATAATCAGTGGGAAACTAGACCAGTTGCTTTCTCCCTTGCCAACCATAAAAACATAAGCTCATAGCGGGATTGGTTGATCGATGGAAAACTTTTTGGATAAGAGACATTTTTAAGCAAAAAGCTGTTTGTTTAGCCGGGGAAGTTTGGCTGTAGTGAGTAGGCAACAGAATTGTTTATTATTGGAACCCAGAAGCACATTAATTATGTGATTTGAGTGACTGGGTAGCATCAGCCCTGCAGGTTTTGCACGTCAAATGCCCTCATCTTGCATGGTGTAAACTGACCCCTGAAGTGCGCGTCTGTGCACCAGAGGTTAAAGGAGGACCCTCTTTCATCCCCACCCAGGGTCTGCCAGGGTGGCTGCACCACAAATTTATGTTTTGGGGAGATCGGAGCACTTTGATATACTGCACGGGGCAGCAGCATAGCTTCAATTTCACTTACATGTTGTGATTTCCTATGAAAGATCATCTGTCATTGGGAGTTCTTGTAACACATTTGCAAATAAGGTCAAACAATTTGTTCAGAGGTGAACACGGTAAGTATAAACACATTGTAAATATTTGAGTATGAGTTTAATGGTGTTTGAGAGGCTCCCACAAAAAACTTCACAAATAAAATCGCTATATTTAAAAACAAATTAGAAACTTGCACATTATTTTAGCCTTTGGTGGGCATTCATCATCATTATGGATACTTCTGTTTATTTGGGTTAGTGTGGGGGGAAAAAGGAACGTTCAGAAAGGCCGACTGAGGGTGAACAGGGCAGAACAGGGGTGCCGGTGGGGCCCCAGGGCTCCAGCCAGCCCCTGCAATCACCAGCTGCCACCACAGGCCTGCGAGTGTCACCACCACCCAGGGGACCAGTTGTGCCCTCCCACTCAAAAATCCATTAGGCTTGGCCAAAAAGTACTTTCAAAGACAAATTATGGCGTACAGGAGCACCAGCTTTGGTGTAGTGGCACTCTTGGAGGGGACTGACCCAGCGACAGGCAGTGGAGGGACGGGTGGGCTCTGCGGACAGCACATGGTCCTGCTTTGACTCTTGGGGTGGGGGACAAAGGGTGTTTCAGTGTGAAAAATGCCACGTGGCTCTGTGCTGCATTTCCTGGAGACACTTCACACTCTGAGCAAGATAAAGTGAAGCTGACCACCCCCAAAATTCCCTTAGTTCCACTATGCTTAGGACTGGAGAATCCCCATTATGCCCCAGATGTATCGGTCAAAGCACCAGTGGGAATTTCTTGTAAATCCATCCTGAGTCCTGCCATAACCTCCACAGAGAAGGCTCCTTGCAGAAACATCTATGCATATTCCAGAACACTCCTGCCGAAGCAATTTCTTTCACAAGGGCTTTCAGGTCCCCTTTGTACCACTGCATTTTGATATGGCTTTTGGAGAGAAAAATTAAGATATTTCCAGAGTGCTCTCCCCACAAATTTACATCCCTGAATAATCTCCAAGCCAAATTGGATTTGAAGGGTATTAAACCTATTGATTTCTGATTCCAAAATGGTAAAAAAAATGGCCTTCAAGTAAGTCCAAGAGTCATGATTTTCAGGACTGCCATGTCCGTACTCCAGCTGTTTGTACAGGGCCCAACCCTGCAAACACTTTTGCACATAAAGTGAGGAAAATCATACCTGAGTGTAGACATTTCCAAGCTTCCATTTCCAGCTACCAAACTCTTTGAAACAGAGAACTATGTGTATGTGGAACTGTACCTAAAGCATCTGGCATGTCTGGGGGGCACTGTAATAAATCATCATAATAATTGTGTAAAAATATGCAAATTTAATTATGCAAAATATGAAAGAACCAATGGATTAAAATATAAATATATAGGTGGGACTTCTAGCATCAAAAGTGACCTCTCTGTCCAGTGGAATGGTGTATGTGAAAAATTCCAGCTCATTAATCTTACTTTTGCTTTTTTTGAGTAAAATTCACCCCAGGGTTTCATTTGGTCTCTCATGAAACCATACTATAAATCACACGATGTATAGTGCACAAAGATAATTATTTTGCTAACGTTTAAGCTAAGTATTCCACTGCTGTGCTGTCATTTTTGAGACTTTTTTTCCCCCTTCCGTGGCATTATAAATTGCAATGCTCAGATACACTTCATACCTGTTACAAGAGTACTGTTAAAAAAATGGATCCTAGGTGCCAAAATAGCAGAGAGTGCCGGCAGCTGCTTTGGGACCTCTGTGTTAGTGAGCCTGTGTGTGAATAGCTCGTTTCCTCCGTGGCTGTGGCCGGAGGAGTGAGCACTGCACAGCTTTTCACAGCTCCTTGGGGAAGGGTGAGCTATTGCATAGGGACTGACCTTCCTGTCAGCCCATGAGACACCACAAACCAAACCTGGTGGAGAACTGGACTCAAACTGTTTCTCCTCAGCCAAGATCACACCCTTCTGGAGATTGCTTTGTCCCAGCACAGAAGTGTGAGCTGCTGCAGTAATTCTGCCATGAATGAGAGCCTTTCTTTTGAGTCATATACTTTTGTTTCCAGCCTACAGTGTCTTGGCTTACTACTGTGCTGGGGATTATCCCTCCAAAAAGCCAGAGCCTGGAAAACGAGCCATTTTCAACAGCTATGAAACTAGATTTCAAAAACTGTTTCCCTCTTCATAGAAATGTATACATGTGTGTGTGCGTGTGTGTGTGTGTGTATGAATTGGTTTCAATACAGTGAAAGTATGTAAATTATTGTAATAATAAAAAATATAATAACCTATTTTAGTACATAATGTAATAGGAAAATGTAATCGCAATAATATTATCATAACTACTATAATTATTACTAGTGGAATAATACTCTTACAGTTAAAGCTTCATTTTCCTAGGTGCCAGTCACACATAATGAATCGGAATCTCTTCTTTCCAAGCAGCAAAAGCCTCCACCTTACAGGAAACTCCATGCAGACAAATCCCAAATGAGCACAGTTGGGTTGCTGGCAGCTCGGGAAAATAACCCAGCAATGGCTGCAGTAGGACTGTGATCCAAGTAAGGGTCATAGAAAAATTTATGAGAAAGAAAAGGTAGGAACCATTACACATGTACAAGGAGATATTTATATCAATAGTCTGAATTCAGTTCTCTCCTATCCTTAAAATCCTATCAAAACTGCTGCAGGCAGCATCAGAGTCAAATGGGGAAAATTTATGGCAGAATTTGGCACAGACAGTGTGTTTCTCCATTCCATGGGGCTGGGGTTCCTCAAAGGTCTGATCAATTCATAAATGCCTTGTGTTGTTATATTATCCTGTATTAATGTGAGATAATATATTGTTATTACTTCATAAGATCAAATACAAAGTTTATGAAAAAAAATCCTTGGCACTGCAGAAGCTGTGAAAGCATACATACTTAAAAGAGAATACTGTAACACAGAGCAGCTCTGAACTCTTTAATGTTTTTTAAAAATGCCTTCATTTCTTGAGGGTCTCTGGAATTTCTTCCATACTAAAGCACTCCGTAGCATGTCACACGCTTCAGAAACTAGGCTGAAGTCTTGTCCTTTGCTCATCCTTTTAATGCCTTACTTTTGAGTCTCCTGTGGTTGTACTTTTTTCATCAAGCCCTCTAAAAGAGCAGTAGCACAAACAGATCTACCTCTGACTACATCAAATGTTATATTTCAGCCTTTCTTCATCAGAAACCAGATGCTTCAGGTTCTACATTAAAGCTTGAAATGTTGTGCCCTGGCTTACAGATATTAGTCATTCCTCCTCCCTGTATGCCTTCTGGTAGCATCCTGGAGCACATGTCAGTCTTGGGGCTTTGTTAATACTCATTTCACTCACTGTTGGCTACAGAAATCCTTAAAAATACCCATTCTGCAAGAGTATAAAGTTTATGCAGATGTATCAGACTGAGTGGGGCAGTAGGGTTAAACTGTGCCAGCAGAGTTCATGTCCATGAAGAATTTATTTCTTTCCTTTCCCAGATTTGTTTCAAGGATATGCATATCTGGAGAGTTAGCCCAATAAGAGATGAGTCAGTAGGATGCACATTTTAAAAGGGGGAAAACAGGGAAATCTTTATGGAAAAGCCAAATGGAAATAAGAACAAAAGAGGAATGGAGAAGGACCACAGGGCAAGGGAGAGTGAGGCCGCAGGAAAGACATGAGGGAAACTTGAGGTTAGAAAGAGTATGGAAGCAGGAATAATGGTCACTCTGTGGTAGGTACAGGACAGTCAACCTAAACTTCTGGAGCTACTGCTGCCCCAACTGTTTCCCCTGTAATGAGGGCCAGCTTAAACAATCTGGCCTGAAAACTGCAGCAGGCTAGCAGGTGAGTCACAGACTGGTCCTCCTTGCTTCAGGATAACCAGAGAATCATAGAATATCCTGAGTTGTAAGAGACCCACAAGGATCACTGAAGTATAGCTCCTGACCCTGGACAGGACAGACCCAAGAATCATACCATGTACCTAAGAGCATTGACCAAATGCTTCCTGAACTCAGACAGGCAGTGACCACTTTCCTGGGGAGCCCATTCCAGTGCCCAAACACCTTATGGATGAAAAGCCTTTTCCTAACAATTCATCACACAAAGGTGGAGTGATTGGTATATCTTCATCCATCCAAATACAATCTGATGTTGTAATTCTGCCCAAAATCTAGTCTAAAGGCTGTACTGAGGGAGGATAAAAAACATTTTGCCTTTTTCACAGGGAAGAAAATAAAATGAGCAAAATTATCTATCTCATGTGAAAAGAAACCCTGCTTGCTAGAGTCACATTATTTAAAGTTTTGATTGACCTGAGAGACTTTCTACACTCTCTTTCCTCTGCCTCCCACTCCCCTTACTCTAGGAGGGGATTTTTATTATTTTTAGATGTATCACGACAAGAAATTTAAAACTTCTGGATCTCTCAACTCACTCTTCCTAGTTGGCGCCTCATTTGAGTAATGGGTCATGAAGTTGACATTCCTCCAGTGATGTATTGCTTGCTAGAGTGGCACTGACCACAAAAGGCAGGTCAAATAGTCTTTTAATTTAATCTTTTACAGCTAGAGATGCGAATGCTATAAAAAATGCAAAAGAGAATATCCATGCGATACTCTCACTGGGGAGAGTATCCATGGGGGAGAAAGGGAGAGACGGCATCAGGAGCCAGGGAGAGCTATATCTCAGGAAACATGGCTTATTTTGGGGATGAGCCAAAAGCAGAATAACTATTGAGAGGGACATGACAGAGAGTTTCTGGGAGTTTTTTTACTAGTTGATTACCTTCAGTTTAAAGGTTTGGCTCCAATGTCCATTTCGGTGGCTTCATCCAGAATACCCTTCACAGCAAAGGAAAACTGTTACTCCTGGAAAATTACAGCTGAGTACATTAAACTTGGTTTTCTGTCTGTAATTTTGATTAATAATGTTTCTTAAAATACATGTTATTTCTGTTAGTCCATTACTCCTGATGGTACAATCCTGAACTTTTTCTAGATTGCTGCAATTTATTACACCATTTCTTAAAGTTTAGTGTGTCCTCTTAACTTAACTGAGAGGAATTATAGTACACACAACAAGAACATAGAAAGAAAATAGTGAAACCACTACCACTTTACATAGGATTATGAGGGTGTGTTAACCATTTGAACAGCTAAATTGACACTATTTTTAAATTTTTTTTCCACTGTACTTGTTGGAGTAAAGTTTCTCTGATGCAATTCTATTTGTTATACAATTTGATTAGACGTTCCCCACAAACAAAGAACAGAAACTTTTCGAAGTTATGAATCTCTTTTTCCATCAGTGCTTTGCTATTTTATTATTCCCTGGGCTGCACACAAGGTATAGCCTTGGTTTTTAGATCCTTCTGGCTTTTCAGTCTTTTTCTATTTTTTGCTGAAACACTAAGTTTTGTAAAACCACCATCAGGAAAACCGTACACCAAAGCTCGTCTTGAATGAGCAGGGACACATTCTTATACTTGCTAAGGATATTGATATGGTTTCAGCAATCTGATTTCAGGCAGGAGATTAATAGTTCTGACAACTGTCGTAGATGAAGGGCAATAATTCTGCTGAATCCATCATAGTAATTTTTGTTGATTTTCAGCCACACATATTGATTATGCTGATCTATCTCTTCATGCAGAAGATGAAATGTCTATATTTCATCTTTGCTGAAGGCACCCCATAGCATTTTAATGTTGATGAAAAACTTCTGACACTCCTATTCATTCATCACTGACACTGGAAAATTATGACATATTATGAGAATGTCTCAAGAAAGAAAAATATTTATATTTGACTTCTTGTATCTTGACCCTCTGAGGTTATTTGCTGAATATTTTCAATTTATATCCACATCCTGAAAGGCTAGCATATCTGAGTTTCCATTAAAATTTCCTACTTTTAATGGAGACTTAGATTCTCACAAACTTCTCCTATCCCAGCAGCTAAGGCACAGTAAAAAATAAGTATCACAAGACTTTGTGATAAAATTGAAAAACTTGGCAGCACTTATGCCTCCTGCGGATAAGGTTTTTAATCTATGAGTAATCTGATATAAAACCAATGGAGTAAGTCACCAGTAGATAATATTCACTGTAAAGCTGGCAGAAATATGTCCCATTTAAAACAAAACATGCTGAAGAAAGTTCCCAAACTGATAGTCTTGGTTAAAATATGTACACTGTATAAAACGTATGCATATATATATGCACTCATAGATCAACATACACGCATATACCTACACTGTTAAAAAACCTGCACCAGGTTAAAAACTGAACAGAGCTTCTTGGGTGATGGTTCCAGTATGACCTCACCTTATTAAATAAAAAACCAAGTTACTATTACTCCGTTAATTTTAAATCAAGTGAACTGCATCTGTATGAAAACAGAGAAATTTGTTTATGGCTTGTCTCTAAAACAGCAGGCTGCCACAACTGTGTGATCACAAGATGATACGTGACATGAATTAACACATATACCAGGTTGGCTACAGAAAGCATTGCTTGCATCTGACAATTACAAAACCCTGGATTTTTCTGAGGACTTAGATTTGTTTGTTGTATACATCCCTTGATGTATAATAAATATATGTGACAGCCTCTCCTTTAGACAGGATGCTTGAAAAACCTTTTACTGTCTCCTCTACTTGATCACTGACTTTGACACTACTTGTAAGAACTTAATTGCCTTCTAAATATCATCTACCTCTGTCAAATTTACTTGAAATCAGCCAGTGTTTTAAAACAGATTATTTTGGGGACACACAATGCGACTGAAAAATAAGGGAAAAAAAGGCATATATTCAGCTAATAGAAGCAATTCTGGCTTATTTCTGTATTCTATCACAAATCCCCATGAGAAGCACTAGCTGGCATTTGTAAATGGCAGCTGCTACCTATGAGCCAGTGTAATCAATCTTCATGCTACTGCAGTTATACACATAAGAATAATCAGTGACTTTGAGTCAACAGGCTGAAGCATGTATCATTTATTCCTATCCACCTAGAAGCATAAAAATAACAGCTCACCAAGGCAGAAAAGAAGGCAGTGGCTTCTTGTTTTCATGCCGTATTTAATAAGAATATAGTAGTTTAATACAGGGCATTCACAAAGCCTTACCTTGCACATTCATCACTTTATTGGTTTGATATATTCCGAGAAAAATGAAACCAACTGGACGGACAATGTTGTATTAATGTCTTAGTCATTCTGAGCTTTGATATAAAAGGTGCTCTGGAAAAATGGTGATTTATAAACCGATATTTTGTTCCAAACATATGGTCTTCTATACCAGTAAAGACTAGAGTATAAATTCCACAGAGTATTTATATTGCTGACTATAGGACAAATTTCTGCTAAATTATAATATGGAATTACTATCCCTGGCAAAATATTTAAGGATATAATTTTTACATGTATATAGATTTAGAGAAGATACTTCTTTATTCGGCATTAAAACAAACAAACAAACAAACAAACAAACAGGTTGAATCCTTACCAAACTGAAGAGTTGTCCTAAAACTGAAAAGTTCCTATGTATATTTGAAAAGCTGAATCAATCAAAACCTTTTTCCACACAAGAACCACAGTGGACTCATATTCAATTTTGAGTGTTATGTCCATATTCTAGCAGTTAGTTACATGTGTCAACGAATCACAGATTGACTACTATTAAAAATAGATAAAGTTTGAATCCGAGTTCAATCAGATGCGTTGAAATGTTTATACAGTGGGGGGAAGAAGAAAGAAATGGATGGCTACTCTTCTCATTGACATTCATTATTTTATGTTTGAAATCACATACTTAAGCCAGTCGTTCTCAGCTCATGGGCTGTAGATAAAGGGATACATGGACTACTTTGTAAAAAGCCTGCAGAAGGTAACCACAAAGAACAATGTCAGTGGCTCTCACAAAAAGGGGCTCCCATCTCTCCTGGTGAAAAAGCCTGACCAGGCATCTGGTAACCCACAGTTCTGAATCAAAAATCCAAAGCTTAAATTTAAGAAAGTACATTTTGTTAACCCTGTCTTTGTATCTCAAATGCCCATAGTTGGAGTAATCATTCAAGTGAATCTTCACATAACTTGAACTTGTTTTGTCATTCTTCTCCAGAGGTTTTCTCTGCCTAGCATGCCTATTTACATCGAGGCATCCAAAACTGAACTGTGGTGCAACTGGAAATGTATCACTGGTACTTTTCTATTAAATCATTATTACGGTGAGATATTACTTCTGTGAAGTATTTCTCTAATCCTTTCCTCTGTTAGTTTATTTTGGAAAGGCATATTTATTAAGCTGTAATACTCACAATGATTCATATCTGTTTCCTCAGGGAACCATGTTAGATCGAAGTCCATTACAATAATGAGAAGTTTATTTTCTAATACATACTTCTTTTCATTACAGCTGCCAGAATGCTGATAGATGGATGGAAGAATGAATACTGTGGGCACATACAAGTATTTCTAGGAGTGTCTAATAGTCCTCTTTAGTTGTTACAGATCCAGGACAATTTGTTAACAAATTGCATTAAAACTCTTTTTTCAAAGTAATTCAAACAATAAACAGCAGTCCAACATGTTTTCTCATTGCTCTTTCAATTTAAAATTTAAAATTTTTACTATTAATTCCAAGCATCCTCTTGGCTGGCAACACGAGTTGCTATATATTTTATTTCAAAACTTCTCACAAAGTGCCCTGTCAGAAGTCTTTTGAAATTCCACGTGAACTATGTTTGAAAATACATTTCATCTCTTACTTTATGCACTTTTTTCAAGGAATTCTTGAAAGATAGAGCAACACAATTTGCCCTTACAGAAGCTGTGTCTGTTGGTCCTTATCGTACTATGCTTATCTTAATGTGTAATCTAGTCTTGAAGTAGATTCCATTTGAGGGCTTATCTTTCCCAACTAGAGCAGATTAAAGAGGAAAGTCTTTGTTCATTGAAGTGCTGTGACTTACTTGCTCTCAAATCCTTGGAATTCAGAGCCAGAGCCCTGCAAGACTGCTGTCTAGCAAAAGGTTTTATGCACTTGCTTAACCCCAAGCACAAACAATCCCACTGCAGTCAGCAGCCCTCTCTCTCGCTTAAAACTACACGTGGGATCAAATACCTTCCAAGCAGTACTGAGCAAGTAAATAACCTGAACCTCGGCTGAAGAAAAACAGCAGAATGCAACTATCTTGGGCAATTAGCACTTTTTTCCCTCTTTCAATACAGTTTCCATAAATCATACACAACACTCAGATCATTCAGAAGCTTTCTCTGTTAAATACCCCGTTTCATTAGTTCTAACTTCCTCAAGCACATTTTCTGTCATACCTAAGGAACTGCCAAATGTTTCCAAAAGAAGCACATCATGGGAATATTTCTAGATTAGAAAAATGAAAAGAAAACATGTGCTTGACTTTTGTAAAGCCTGTTAGAAGTTCTGACTAAATTTCTGTTCTCCTCACATGTATGGCTTTCAAGATAACCTTATACCTAACACCAAACTGACAGAATTAGCCTTTTTGACATTTTTTCCAGTGACTAGCGGAAAATATGCCCCCTCTACCCCACCTTCTGCTATATCTCTTACTGTGAGGTTGTTTAGTTTCACTGTGTTAGCATCCAATGCAAGTCATTTTTGCTGCGTGTAACTGGGTCTTTTAACTGTTGTAAACCCTTTGAAGTTTCCTCTTTCTGCAAAGAGGTCAACGCGGTCTTTCTTTTGCCCTTTCAAAAGGACCTTTCATTCATTCCTGTGTTTGGTCAAGTTGTTGTGGGTTCTGCTGTGGCCTGGCACCCTGAGTCCCCTCTACACAAGCAATTGCTGCTTTCGTTGCTACTGCTGTTTGTACTCCTTATTGCTTCTTTCATTTATCTTCGCTGACACACCAAAGGAAAGAGGGGGCCGAAAGGGGAGAATATGGCTGTAAGCTAAATTGATTGCATGTTATATTTCATGGAAGTCTGGCAGGAAGAGTTGAGTGATCTCAAGGGTTTCAGGAATATTTTCGTTCCTATTGTGCAAATCAATCAAAGCACGCTCAGCCCCGGCTGCCCGCCCCCCTGGTAGCCCAGAGCAGAGCTCGCTGCATTGTCAACAAAGGTTTGAATAGAACAAAAGTCTCCCAAGTGGACACTGCATTCACTTGATGGGGTCACATATTACCCAACATTTAATAAAATTCACATGAATTTGAAAAGGATTCCCAGATAGATCAATGACTGGAAAAGTAGTAAATTTAGCCGGTAGAAGCAATGTCCTAGAATCAAGATGATGGTATTACATGTGGCAGTTACTCTCCTGTTTAGATATTAAATATCATGGGTGTCTTGGGACTATTAGAATGAATTCTTGCCAAATAAACTTATCTACCACTTTCCGGTGATGCTTCCACCCACCTTGCATCTGTGACAGAGGAATTCATTTAAAGTGGCTTGCTTTTTCCCAAGCCCTCATCCACAACACCAGCTGACCAGGCTGGTTTGGATCCCTCTCA
The DNA here is from genome assembly GCA_013399855.1 of Oxyruncus cristatus. Classification (NCBI taxonomy): domain Eukaryota; kingdom Metazoa; phylum Chordata; class Aves; order Passeriformes; family Cotingidae; genus Oxyruncus; species Oxyruncus cristatus. The sequence continues at coordinate 1,717,522 of VXAY01000172.1, forward strand.
GCTTTACACGCTTCCCTGTGGCACAAGCATAAACACGGCAGAGCCAGCAGAAATGGTGAGGCTCAAGCAACACCTAAGCAATTGCCTCCCCAAGTGCTTGGGCAGAGATGTCTCCAGTAGATCACACTCCCTCCCTTTGTGCCAGAGCATTGTCTTAACCTTTTCTAAAAACCAGAACAACCACTGTCCTGCCACTTTCATCCTGCTTTTTCCTTTTAAATTCAGGAGATCCTCAGGTTACAGTCACTCTGCTAACCTAGTCTTCCGCCAGGTCCTGAAAAAAGGTGATCTTCGTAATTTGGATTGCTGCTACAGTAAAAACTCTTAAATTATGGCACAACATGTGAGTTTTTAATTTCTTGCTTGAAAACAGTGAGAAATAATGACTCTGCATTCTTCCTTAGCGAACGCACAGCCTTAGGCTATCTAAGGAACATAAGGCCATATGATGTGTCACTGTTCAAAAATTCAAAAGGAATCCAAAGGAGTACTTCTTGCTTGTTCCTCGGACCTTATCTGGTTCACCACTAGCTTTGGCAATCACTGTCACAAGTGAGAGCTGAGGGAATGCTGAGTCTGGAGTCATCACTCAGCTGACAAGTTCATGCTTCTGCAAGATACATAGTGACTTGCTGACTGCCAGCACCTTATTTTGGACACAAGTCAGACTAGAAAGAGAGAACGGGTGCAAGAGCTTGCAAAAACCTGTGGCTCTGGGCAGGCCTCCATTCTGCAAAAACCATCATGCACCTAGTTTGGATTTTGTAATCCTATTTGCCAGAACCTCTTGCATTTGCGGGCCATATTAATCACCCTTCTCTGCAGCAAGCCCCTAAATAGACTGTTAGTTTGGAGGGTTTGCTTTTTAGTAACTCATTTTCTCATTTCAAATATGTGTCCAATTAACATATTTATGAGAGGAGGACTATAGAGTTACAATTTTAAAGCCATATAAATATGGAATATGAATATAAAGATTAGAAGAAAGGCCCTGGAAAGGTACACACAGGGACATACTTTCAATATAAGAATTATTTTCATACAGTTTCATCCTTTGTTTTTAAAGAGAAATAATTTATTTTTAGAAAAATATACAAGATCAAATTTTCCAGCTGGCAACCCAAATTCTTTCCACCAATGCCATGCTTCTGCAGCCAGAAGAGCAATAGTGAACAGAATGTGCATAGGCTTGCCCTGTACACATTGTCATGCATAATTACTCTGTAGAATAATTTCAACTGTATAGTACAGAAACACAAAATTTGACTTTATTGGAAAGGCTGAGATTTTCAGAAGAGTTTAGGAATTGACTTTTGCTAAATATAGGTGACAGTTATTGTCTGTCTGCAATAACCTCTTAAAAAATTACAGCCCAGAAAGCCCACATGACAACTATCAGTTCAAGAATCTAGCAAAAAAACTGTGTTCTTTCTGGGACTTTGCAGAGGCAGCCAGAAAACCACAATTAAGGAACATTTAAAAACAGAGCAAAACTTTGCCATTTATGAAAGTGAGTACTCTGATGTCCAGCCAGTTTATTTCATAAACTTCTCAAACGTAAAGCTCACACACCACCACAGAGCAGCTCACTGTTTGAAGCCACCTGATCCATCCCAGTCATGAGCATTAACCCTATACAAGAAAAGAACACTACCTGGCACAATTCAGCATTCCAGCAAGGATCTGTTGAATCCATGGATGCCAAGCTAAATGCTGTTACTAATCAAAAGTAAATAATCTGCCTAAAGCACAAAGCTGTTTTCAAACTCTCAGATCTACAGATAGAATAGGTATGTGGGATATGCTTTTAATATTAACCTCAAAGTTAATTGTTCAGTTCTCTGCCTGCATCACCAGTTATCGAACCAACTTTGCTGACTAGTACTGGGTGAGCTGTTATGTACCAGAGCTCGAAACAGATGTATGCTGGTAAGAAAAAATGTGTGCTTAAGACTCATTTGCTGTTGAAAACCTTCAGGTGTAAGGCGAATACTTCTTTCAATGTATCTAAAAGCAATTCATGAAAGAAATGAACCAATAAATAATGAACTAATGATCATGAAAAAAATACTGAAATTGCTATCAAAGTATTTTAAAATATTTAAACCTTCTTCTGGGCCTTGTTGAAATTCAAGAGGTTCACACGGGCCCACCTCTCAAGCCTTTCCAGATCTTTCTTGATGGCATCCCTTTCTTCCAGCATGTTGACCATACCACATACCTTGGTGTTGTCAGCAAACCTGCTGAGGGCACACTCAGTCCCACTCTCCATGCTGCTGACAAAGATGTTGAACAACTTAAGCTAAAATTAAACATTTCCTATTTCCATCAAATGCTATTCTGATTTGCATTGGTTTGTTCCTTGGTTAGCTTGGTAAAGGAAGTTGGTCGATAGTTTTAAATCTATTATCACCACAAGCTGGTAAACCCCACCAGGGGCAGTAGCAGGCTGAGGGAGCACAGGAAGCAGGAGACAGCTACCGAGGAAGGCATGGGACACACACACCACATCCTGGACCGCAAGATCCCCCAGGAAAAAATTCCTTCAGCTTCAGTTGGGGCTGAGGAAAGCCCATAAGACTTGAATGAAATTAGTCTGTTTTCTCAATACATGCATGTCACTCACAACTGAGTCCACTTATTCCTATACACTTTTAATTTTTGACTGGAATCACTGGTAAGTGCATTTGGGTAGTGCTGCTTAGCAATTGGCTAAAAGGCCTTGGATTGATCTGGCTCTGTTTCTGCACTGAATGTGTGAACCTATACATCCAGAAGGAATCATTTAATGTTTAAGTCAAAATGTGTTTCCTCAAGTTTTCCAGTAATCCAGTTTCTGCAAATATTTGAGATGGTAAAGTCTGATCACACAAACATTATGGAAAGCAAACACCAAACAGCTGTGAGCCAAATAAATTAATTTCAAATCAAGGGCGGACATTTGCAAAATTCAATAGGAACTATTATTCTTAGCCCCCAAGAAAAAGGTATCTCAGTTCCCCTTGCTGACTGTGTGCTATTTGGTGCAATTAACTACGAAGCTGATGGATTGAGGATTTGAGCCCTAGTCTGGGTTATACTGTAAGGGTTGAGTATCTACTTGATCTTGGGCTTAGCCTGCAGTGCAATGCAGTCTCACAGCGCATTTGCATATGGGTACTGTGCTGCATCTAGAACTGTGCAATTATAAAATATCATTATACAATCATTTAAATGTGGGTAATTTAAACAAGACCTCCTGTGTTGGGTGGTTACAATATTTTTCCCTTTCTACTTTTTTTTTTTTTTTAACACTCTATCAACTTATTTATTTTCTATTAGGATTCTGGAATGTAATCAGTTGGAAAACCAGGCACACAGAAAACAGTGTTGTGGGGCTTCCAGCCAGGTCCAGCACGGCCCCAGGAAACACCAGGGCACCATGACTTTGCCTGGTATCAGGAGGCACTCAGCACCTAGCATGGCTGGCCAATGTAAATGAATGCTGGCAGGAGAACGATACACTGGGATTAAAGGTGATATATAATTAGTCCGTATGACTTTCGTTGATAAAAATTGCAGGTAACTTGTCTGCATTCTGCTAATCCAAATGACTGTCACCATGCACTGAGGGCATATGTTATCTGCAAAGGCTTCATATTTCATTTCAAACACGGAGTTATCCATTAATAAAACAGAAAGGCGATTACATGAATGTGCTCTCTGCCAAGACTGCCTAGCAAAGCACATGCGGAGCTCTTTTGCCAGTGCTTCCCCGCCGAGCAGCACTGCCCCTGAGCCTCCCTCAGCAGCACAGACAGGCACGGGAGGGGCTCTCATGGAATGGTAGAAACGCCTGAGTAATTCACTGTGGGGAAATGCAACAAGTAAATACTTGAACTGTGTTGTCCAGTGAAAAGGAAACAAGACCATCTTGCGGTGGGAGAAGGGGCATGAAAAGATGTTAATCGCATGAGCAGTAATCTCTTTGGCTGCTCAGTGTGCCACACTTGGGCTTTGTTTGCCTTGACTTATCTGGCTTACTTACCCCAATCTGTGTGATCATGAGGTGCTGGAGGGCCTCTTAAAGTGTGCACGAGATCAGCTACTGGAGAAGGGCAATGAAACGTTAAGGAGGAAAGGTGGTATCTTTAAAAAAAGCAACCTTCAAGGCCACCTATCTAGACAAAAGGGCTCAGACAGGCAATAAATGCAGAAAATCATTGAGGCAGCAATGAATTATGAAGGCTATTAAAACCCACAACTGAATTTACAGAATCAACTTCCCCTGATGTATTATAAAAATGCTTTTCCCCAGGAACTAGAGATATCTGAATTTGTATTGCAGATTAATTACAGATTTATTTAGCAGAACTGGGGAGGGGGAGTGCAGCTCAGTAAAAATGGATATAAATAGTGTTAAACTTTCTGAATCTCATATACTGCCAGGAAATCATTAACATTACATTTAACAATTTTGGGCACTTCTGGTTTTGAACTCCAATTTTATTATTTATGGAATCTTTATTGCAGAAAAAACATACCCAGCACTTGTATTCAGATTCTGTTTACAAAGGAGCTCTGTCTTTTCCCTAGAACTTGCATAAGAACAGAAAAGTAGATTATGTGGTTTCTTAATAGTTCTTCACAAAGAGTCTTCTGTTTCTGACAAATGGTTTATGCAAATGTATTCTCTGAACTGCTTTAAGCAGTACTCATGGAAAAATGACATTTTGCAAGAGGGAACAATGAATATTCAACACGTCATTTCTTAGGTGAGCTAATGGGCAGCTTGTATTCCGAGGCCACTGCCATTCTCTAATTTTGAAAGTTTGATAGAGGTTAGAGAAGTATCAACTGCTAGTGGGAACTGAAAAGCAGCAGCTCTCAGACTTCCATCAGTATTTCAATAAAGGTAATTCGGGGCTTTAAATTACAGACTGGAAGAAAATTTTCAATTTCTCCAAGCTCAGCTAAAGGGCTGTTTTACAAAGGGCAGTACGGAGAAATAAATCTATCTGCAACCTTGAAATCATAGCTACTGCTGGGCTATGGAAGGGCAAGAGGGTGAAGGCTTCACAAAAGCCTCTCATAGATATTAATCCCTGGTGTGAATGGCACAAAAAAGAGGCAATTTGGAATGTACAGGCTGTATCTTACAGGCCCTTATTCATGCAAGCAGGCATGCTGAAGTCAATAGCTTTGTTTGTATTGGGCTAGAACTCGCTTGAGAGCAAAGGCTGCATGAGGAGCCCTCATTTTGCAGTCCAGTTCAGAAAGTATGGGTTGGCAACAGGAATTTGACCTTTTCATGACAAAACCAATTTAAGTCATCAATTCACATACAACTGCTGTATAAAAATGATAGTTAATGTGATAGAGAAAAAGAAATCAAAAGGACTAAGAAAGGCAAGTTAAAGAAGCTGGAATATAAATGTTTTAAGCCTCCTTTGCCTCTCGTGCACCTCATGTGACAGCAGTAAGTTTTCTGAGTTGAGTCCCAGGAGTGAGCATAACAGTTCAAGGAAAGTAGGCAGGCTTCACTCTCTCCTCCTCTCTCTTCTGCACTCCTACAGCTTTTCCCAAATATTTTTCTGATTTAGAGATAGGATGTAATTTGTTCTCAACACAAAAAGAGTTGTCCTCAAGAGAAAGGAAATCTCATCTTGTCCAAATCCTTTGTATTTTGTTCTTAGTAGCCTTCTACATTTACCAGAAAGCTGGATAACTATATCTGTGAAACTTAGACATTTGGAGATAAAGAATTGTTCAGAGATTCTTCACCCATATTGAAAAGCAGATCAGATCTCTTATGTTCGTTTACAGCAAAGGTATTCAGCATATGAAGCAGAGTAATTAATACCTTTGATCACCAACCTTCTCAAGTTTATCACATTAAGTGCAATTGGAGATTGGAAAACAATTTCATGCATATAAATGTCTTCTAGGAAGTATATTTGATTAGCAGGTCACCTCAAAAGAGCAACTTTTGGACATGCTTTAAAAATTGCATTTTAAACAGGGAATTTAAAAGCAATATTTTTAAAACTATATACAATAGATATCTAAATTGCACACAGTCATTTGAAGTTAATAGCCCAAATTCAGTGATCAGTTACCTCACCATAATTCCTGCATTAGTTCAACCTATAATCCATTCATTCAACAAGGTTATTGTGGACAAGAACTCAGCCAGCTGAGACTGGAGACCCTGCAGTACAGCATCGGATCACACTGAATCTGCCTCAGTTGTCTTTACAAACTATGCCCAGAAAAATCAGAAACTTATTGCTTAGTCCAGATATACCTAATAGTAATATATACCAAAAAGTATGTAGCAATATTATCCACTGCTAGACATTTAAATTAATCTTCAAGGGTGGTGAAAAACCCTACCTTCTTTGTGGGGGGTGAGGCTTTGCTAAACAACTGTTTTCAATGACCTTATGTGGACTGTATGTGCTAATATCAAGATTCTAAACTGAGCATTGTTTCCAGCTTCTCTTGGACAGCATTTCTGGCTGACGAACAAACAAATATTGAAAGTAATTCACAGAGTAAAAAAATTACTGAAAACACCAAAGAAGTGCTCCATTTGTAGATTTAATTAAGATATCATGCCAATAGAAAAGTACTTTGTCGCAGAATAACAATTTCCTGCTGCTGAATATTCACCAAGCTTTTCAGTAAAAGCTTACTTTCAAAGCAGGAGATACTGGTCCTGCCACAGGTGCCAAGGCAAGTGATATGACACTCTTATGACTGGAGTTGGTTTAATAATTTAACCTCATGGAAACCCTGATCTGCTACTTGACAGAGAAGAGGAGACAGTCAGAAGAAAGGTCAGGTCTGTACTTACTCTTTCCCTCGAGGTCAGTTGCTGGACACTGTCAGACATCACAGCCAGGGTTGCTGCCTTATTAGTCAGACCCCATTTTGGAACAGATGAAAGATGCCTGGATGACAGACTCTCAGTATCACCACAGCTTTGGATACCTAACTTCACGTGTTCTTTCAAAATCCAAATGCTGCTTAGTGTGGGGGAAAGTACTCGGCTTTGTGTCAACTGCCCAGTTTGCTTACCTGGCACCATTCAGGGCAAGTCCAACGTACATCTAAATATACTTTGTGTGGCTGAGTAATGGTGGTGGCCAAGTGCCGTGTTCTCACAGTGTAAGGCCATGGCCAAGAAACCGCACCTCTTGCTACGGGTCACAGCTGGTAAAGAGAGAGAAATTAGAGAGAACAGAGGAGGTGGAGCACTCTGGCAGCTCCCCAGGGGACCATGGTCCTCTGAGACCTGCACAGGGCCTAAACAGGTGGGAAAACCCTTTCGCAATATGCATCTAGGCCCGGAGTGAAAGAGAGATTTGGGATTCCATATCCGGCGCCGATCACTCTTTTCCTCGTTGGTGCCTTCAGCTCAGGCTATGCACAGCAGAAACTTTGGACCAGCTAATGTATTTTAGCAAGTAAAAGGCCAGCTAGGTTATTTTCAGCAAATAAAAATGAGTAATTATTTTGATTTGCCATTTCCAGATACTATTCCTTCCGACAAATAAAAAGTTATGTACGTGTGCATCTAAACCAGTAAATTAATGTCCACAGTTTGCCCAAATTATTGCATGTCAAGTCGCAACTAAAAAATCTCTCATCTCTCCATCAGACTACTTCATTTGTTATAAATAAAACCTTGGTGCACACAAAGCCATGTCCCAAAAACTTTCCACAGACAGGCACAGATAGGTGTTATTATGTTTGGAAATCACATTTCTGACAGCCATCATGAAGAGAAAATGGCTTAAAACGTGACTGGAGTCAATACTGAGACTGTAACTGAAATTGGAGTGTAAACTCAGGCTCCTATTGTAACCTCAAAGTTTCTCTCAAATTCCTTCTTGGAAGTCATGCTTGCACTACTTAGAAAGATAGTAAAATACTTCTTATATAACTGCTCAGGAAAAGTTGTATATGGGGAATAAACTACTGAGCTGGCATTAATTTAATTTTACTCTAGTGTTCTGCAATATAGCATATTTTACATCAGGTTCTTCTATCTATCAACTTGAAGAGAAAAGTTTGACATTAAATTTATTTCTTGGATAAATTACTGGATGCTTCTGAAGTCTACACTGAAGCATGAAGTGATAGTGTCTGCTGAAGCCATCAGTTCTTATTGACAAGTCTGGTTAAATTATCAGGTTGTATGTAATTTTATGTGAGTGTAGGAAAATGAAGGTTATAGCCAAGAACTTGGTGGGGTTTTCTTTCCTGAGATGATGATTTATTCATTTTGGCTTCAATAGCTACGGTGTCAGGCGTATTTTATATTTTTCCAACTTTGACACTTCAAACATTTGATTTCCCTTTGCAACTTCCAACCTAAAACATGTTTCCCATTATATATATTCAAGTGACTGCCTTGCACACACTGACTCATGAGGCTGGTTTTTATTTTCACAAAATATATAACCCTATTTGAATAAAATACAGATGGTGTCCAATACATTAAACACAGCAAATTTGCCATTCCCTTCTCCATCCCTTCTGTGTTCCCTTCCCCAGATTTTCTGTGGCTGTATGAAATCTTATCAGCCTCAACAGCTTTGGGAGGACATGGCAACAGAAATATGATGCCATTCATGTATGGTTTGCTACAATAAACAATGTGCATTTTTTTAATTATTAGCATTTTTTTCTGCAGGATCCTGCATATGGAGCTCTGCTTTAAGGTGAGCTTCATACCCCTTGAAAGGTACTGAACAGGCAGCTTCACGGTGTCCTCTGATAGAGTTTGAATTAAGGGCAATCAACATGGCATATGGCACCAAGGTCCCAGATGGAGCAGATTCAGTTGCCTCTTACATCACCAAGCAATTTAGAAGGAAAAAAAAAAAGCAATATACTAGTAGTTCAGTAAATTAACCGAGTAAATTAGTAAAGTCTGCTGAAATTAATTGAAAAATTGTTCTGGGTTTGTTCTGAAAGCATAAGTATACTTCATAGTGTTCACATGCGTAACATTTATTTGGAATGCACAAGATTTGGGTTTTTGAATAGGATTCTGTCAGCATCACTAGATGGCATTGGAGGGTGCTTTATCTCATCATGGGAAAACTGTCTACAGTAATTTTTATTAGGAAGAGTGCTAGTTTAGGAATTTATTCCAAGCAAGCTGAAGGCATGTTCTATGCAACTTTGGTGAGGGAATTGCAACATGAAGCAAGAACCAAGGCTGGTTGAGCAGTCATTGCATTGCTGCAGTTTCCTTCTGTCACACACAAGGAGTCCACCATCTCTGAGAAAGAACACGACTGAAATTTGGACAGAAAAAATTGCAAAGGGTACAGAAGAAACTGTGAACTGGTATTACACGGGCTGGCAACTTCAGAGAGGTAAGAGTTAATGTCTTCCTGAGATGTGTGGTGGAATTTTTGGTACTGCATATTTGTTTTTCCCCCCCCAGGAAATTATACAAACATTATTATACAAACGGCATTTCTGTTTTTCTTACACCTTTTTTACTACATAGTTCTCATGTCCCTTTCCTATTACTTCTAGAATGAGACATGTTTGCCATCCTGTGATATTTTTGTTTAGCATCAACATTCACTTTGGAATTACTGCTAACTTTAGCTACGAACTATTGTCCATTGATTGTTACTGCAAAGAAGCCGTGCAGAATCAATTGCACCAAAGCTACACTGGTTTCTGAATTGCAAGAGTATTATTACACTTAAAGAGCTCCCTATTATTCATACCCTTTAGTAGTTGGTAAAAAGAGGCAAGGAAGAGTCTGTTCGCATATGAATACACAATTCTAGGAGCTCAGTCTTTAAGAAATGGAGTGTATATCAGAATAATTATAGGTCATGGAACATATGCTGCAATATAAGGCAGCAAAATGGTGATTTCTTTTCACATCTGCCCCCTTGACCCACAATTCAAGTCATCAAACTTTTCAATTCTCCAGGTAGACAGTGCAGAGTCTGTTCACAAATTCACTGCCTATAGGACAAAATGTGAATTATTTGTTGTCTCCATAATACTCTTTCTGCTTAAGAGCTGTTATTTACCAAAATTTTTATAACGAAACAGAAATCAGAGACATGTACAGGGAAAAACCTGACATTTAATTGAAATGTTTCCATTCTTTAAACAGGCTTTAGGTTTGTAACTCTTGGGGATTAAAGGACAAGATGGTGAAACATTTAAAAATAGTAGTGCTCATGCTGATCAACAGCTTGTTCCCAAGAATGAGACAATACCTGCTAGTAAGTCATATGAGGTTTTTAATAGGTCATGAACTTGCACAAAGCCAAGGTCTTGTATAAAACATTAAGTACACGCACTTCTAAAAGTGCCAGTGTGCCCCTGGTCATCTATTTGTCTGACTGGCTGCTCTGCATTCCTTCCAGTGTATTTATAGAAAGCTGTAATTCACAAATACCAATTTGTACCATTATCTTCATACATGCCAGGTACTTGTAATTTTGAAAACTGGAAATTGTTCTTAGGGCATACTTGAAGCTGGCAGAAAGATGATAAATAAGAAAGGCATTATACCTATTAAACAGTGAGCATAAAGGTGTAGAACTCATATTCCCTCCCTGACATTATCTATTAAATAATATGTCTTTAATTTGCTGCATCTTGCTAAAGCTTCCATCTAAAGGTAGGATAGGTTGTCATGTTGTCATTGTTTAAACCTCACAGGAATCTACACATGTGCTCATACACACATGTGTGTATATGGGAAAATCAGTGTGTTTTTCCTCACTTGTGTGGTTCAAAGATTTAGGTACAAGAGGTAGGTTCGACTGACTTCCTACTCCATAGATACTTGAAAATCTAACAGTCTGATTCTATTTTGCGTGAACATAAATCAAGGATTAACTGAATTACACTGGTAAAATCAAGCTAAGTAAGATCAGATTCTGGCTTTATCATTTCAAGTAGCCACCGGATAGTTTAGTCTTCATTCTCAGCCCCACAATCATTTGCTGAAAAACTGTGGTTAGCGGGAATTTTTTGTTTAAAAGCCATAATTCCTAATAAACGTGTCCTTTGCCCTCTGGCTTGACATCAAAGTCAGTTTCATGATAGGGTGGCTCCTACTGAATTATATCTCCCCTCAGTTTGCATAGGGAAGTGGGGCACCTATTATGTAAAGGCAATTGCTGACTGCACAGAACTACAAAGGGAAGAGACACAACGTCTTGTTTCCTTCACATTTTTAAAATGTCTTAAAAGAATCCACTACAACTTGAAAAAAATCACTTGTTAATCCTTGCAGGAAACATACTTGTATGAGTTAAAATGCCAAGGCCCACATCTGTGTTGAAGGAAGGACAGGGACACTACATGCCCTGGGAGCTCCAGAGGCAGTCAGGCCCAGCCAGCCCAACATGTCTCACTCCTGAGAGTGAGAAAAAATAAATGTTTTCTTGAAAAGAAAAAAAAAACCCTCCCAAGATCACATCTCAAAACATTAAACAGAGTATCTTTGTGAAGTCTTTATATAGACTGCTTTTCACAAATATTCCTCTTCTTCAAGCCCCATTTTCTTTTCTGCAGTCAATTGATGAAAACTTCAGATGAGTCTTTTCAACCCCAACCTGTTTGACTTCTTTCAACACCATTTCACATTTTGACCAAAAGGTTAGGGATATGTTTTCCCAGAAAAAACTTGTGAACAGTCTTGCCATTCCATTTTTCCTTTTTTTTTTTTTTTATAGTAGGGTGCAGTAAGTCTTTATAGAATTTAGTGCTAAAGAATGCAAGACAAAGCTCTCCTTACTAAAGTTTGAACATCATTGTATTTATATATTACTTCCTGACACGCAACATAACTTGATCTCTGAATGTTCGCTATCACCTTCCATATGCTTTGAATTATGAGTCCCCTAAATCATTTGCTTAAATCTAAATTATTGTCAACAAGAGTGTCTTTTTTTCTCTGAATAGCAACAGTGCATGAAGGCTCAGGGTCTTATAAACATTAATAGGGTCAGCACCAGCAGAAAAATGGGACATGTTTTGCCTCTCTCCAATTCTCCTTGTAGTGCATGGCTCCTGCACGTCCCCGGGTGTCTGTCACAGCGGGGATGTAGGAGAGCAGCCATTCCGGACAGCTCTGTGAGGAGCTGCTGGAGCTCTGCTCTCCAGAACCGTAGCAGAGAAAGCCCATGTGGGCAGCTACGTTTTTCAGGATGCTTGCCTGTGACTGACTGATTAGTCCCTATGCCTACTCCTTTGCTCACCTGGTATGAACACAAGGCATATCATGAGCTGTGGTACAAGCTGATAAGGTAAATTTCAGAGGAAGGGACAAAGTCTTCACTGTGCACCTACCATAGTCAGGTCCTGTTCCAGGATAGTGCTCCCCAGCAGTTACCACACCACATACAGTAACTGGCAATAGGAATACCTACCTTTATGATGAGTTGCACTCCTCCCTGTATCCCACTCTGCCCTTCTTACAAATCTTATGGGAAACAGGGTGGTCACAGTTGGCAGAAGGACTAAGCAAAATGCCTTAGTGAAGCAGTGAGTGGCATGGAAAAGCATGTTAAGAACAGCTGTACTAACACTAAACTCCTTTACGTCATGTTGGAAGAACATCTCTCTGAGATTCTTCACCAGCATCTCACCACCCATCCAACCCCCTTCACTCTCGACACAAACAAACCTGAGCTCCTCAGCCGGCAACTGGGACCACTTGTTTTCTGGCTTTGTCACATGGCGATGAATGCTCTTGGTGATATCACTAATTTCACCACAGATTTCTTCTAGACATGATGTGAGTTGTAACCACCTGTTCCCGAAATTGAATAAATGAGACCTCAGCTTTCCAGTTAAAAAGATACACTGAAGTTGGGGAGAAAGCTTTAAAAAATGACCAGAGATGAAACAGTAGGCTCACACAAAATAGAGAAAAATAGAAGAACACATTTTTATTTGGATCTAAGCAAAGACCAAAGCATGTTGCCCCTACAACCCTCAGGGTGCCAGGCCAGAGGTGATGCTGGTCAGTGTTTGCTTCATTGCCTGGAGTCCATTCACAGAGGCAGGGCTAAAGTCACCCCTTTACCAAAGCATCAAGGAGACAGTCGGCAGCTCTTGCAGGTGCTCTGAGCCACAGACCAGCCAGGGCAATGTGGTGTTGGACTGAACCAAACACTCAGCACAGCCCCTCACAGAGCTGCAGCACCCACTGCCTCACACAGCTCTCACCTCTCCAGATGAACTCAACATCCTGTTTAGCACTTCATTTTGTGCACAGCCGATTGGTTTTTCACTGAGGAAATAAGCTCTCCCTGTTCAGTGTGACACGTACATAAATACGTATACACATACACACACGTGCATGTGCACACGTGATCCAGACATCAGTCGTTTAAAGCCCTGTGGGTGTCTTCTGTCATATTTCTACCTTGTGGCTGGAGGAAGCCCGGAAATGTAAAAACCAGTCAAAAGTTTAGGGGGAAAACCAGACATAAATACCTTTTCCACAGAAAATCTGAAGCAGGTTGACTGGCCCAGACCTGCCAACTCACTTTGTGCCTTGCTTCCTGCTCCTCCTCCTCCTCTGTGGCTTCTCTGGCCATGAGTGCCAGTCAGGCACTTTGCTGAATCAGACCTACTGCTGCCAAAGTCACTTTCTCCACATAAATTCTGAATTTTACCAGTGCTTATTACAGCCGTTAAATTCCCTTATTGTAGTATCACACCTCTCTTACTAAGATTTTAATCAGCATTTCCACTGGAAAGCCTTACTCTCAGAATTATAAACCTGCCTGTATAAAGTTGATTACTGCTGAAATTTAGAATCCAGCCTCCTGGCTCACAGCTATGTTTCTTTCTTGCTTACTTGATCTCTGTGTGCAAAAGCTGATGTAAATTGGTTTGGCAAGTTTGTTTTAATTCTAAGGATAAACAATTCCTGACTTAAGAACCATTTTTTTCCAGTGTGTAGAAAATGATGGAATGAAATTATCTGAAGTTACCTGACTACAACATTAAAGTATTACCCTGGATACTTTCTTTTTCTTTTAAATGTTGGTATTTTTTACCTAGGAATGCAACTAAAGAATTTAAGTGCTCACATTGTTTTTAAAACCTGAGTATTTTTGGAATGGTGCAGTTCTTAATGGGAAGGAAATCACAGGAGGTTGAAGACTTTTAAAATACATACCAGCACCTCAGTGCCAACAACCCATATCACTTCAATGAGCTGCGCAGTATGTGTTGGCATGATTTATGCAGCAATTTTAAAAGAATCTGTAGTGTTTGTTTATTACCATAGTATGATTGATGGGTTCCTAAGTGCACGGTGACACAATCAGCTGAGCTATTACTGCTGGGAGTTTGATAATTTGTGAGTTACAGCTCCTACAGCATGTCACTTCAGCCAATTGCCAGAAGCCATTAGGGCATCCTCAGAGAAACCACGGTGAGACAAGACTTGCTGCTGCTGGTGTCACTGTTGGACCTTCTCTCCCGTATGGTCACACTGCTGCCCTGCTCTCCTTCCCTGACCCTCCTGGCTAAAGAAAATACACCGTTTAGCCCAACGAGCAATTCCATCATGTTCTGCTCTCACCATTGCCCCTTCCAAATGCTAAAAGACTGCTCCCAGCATAGCACAAAGCACAGAGTGGGAAAGGCTGCTCGACTGTTGTCTTCTAATCGTGACTCAGTTTGTGACAGACAACTGCGTAGACAAACTCACAAAGTACCCCAAAAACAGACCCTTCACTGGGAGTCACTGGAACAAGCTTTCTGGATAAACAGTCCTTCCTGGAAAAAAATATCCCAGGTTTAAGTTTACAAACAATACATTATGGATTTAGCCATCTATTTGAAACGCACACCAAAAAAAAAGCAAGAATAAAAGAAATTTATTTTTTACTTTTATTTTTTTACAAAAATAAACATTTTGAAAAACAAAAGCACATTTTTTTCCTGACTGTACAAACTACAAAACAGTATGACATTGGTCACTTTAGCATTTACTTTATTGCTTTCACTGAAAGCAAATTCTCTAGACACACCATGCCTGTAAGACGCATTTTATAAAGAATTAAGGCTAGCATTCATTTGACATCATTAAGGTCATTTACTTCGTTCACTCTAAGAATTAGCAAGCGATGCCTTAGAAAACCAAGGATCTGATGATAAAAAGTACGAATAACTGCAAGATAGTAATCAAATTAGTACTGTTCCTCCAGCTGGACTGCTTTGCCAGTCTGTCAAAGATGTGGCTTCCTGAACAATTCAAACTTCATTCAACAAAAGTCTTAAGCACGAGCTTAATTGTAAGCATATGCTTAGGCCTATCCAGCAAAGCACTTGGGTAAGTCCCTACCCTTTCAGTGGGACTTTTCATGTGCTTATGTGATTTGCTAGATCTACAAAATGGCTCTTTCAAATTAAAAATGAAACTTTATGATAACACTGGAAGCAAAAATGAAAATTAGTTACAGTCTTGCAAATCTAAACATAACCAATTCCTTCCGTTTGACAAATATGCCAGTATTGCATATTCGATAGCTTTAACACAAATGCTGATTGTCCTCAGTAATGTTTGCTATCCAGCACACAAACTGATATGCTTCAGTTACTCTGTTGTGATTGTATGTGCCCAAATAAATGTCAGCATGGAGGATACAGACTTCTCATAGAAATTACCAACTTTCATCCCTGTGTACACCCATGTATAGGTCAGAAATGTTGTGGTAACCTTGGTTAGAAAAGCTAGAGCTGCCAGGTGATTTATAACCAAAATTGTACTCTAACAGTGTATCATATCTTGTACTTCGCTTTGTTTTTTCTTTTTTTTAATCACATTTTCAAAATGTTGTTTTATTGCACATTCATCCTGGTCATGCAGGTTTTTTCTTTAAAGTTTCCTTTAGCACTCTATAGATTAGAATGAGTAATAGTGCAATTATTTCACCAGCCACAGCCATCTTCTACCTAACAGCTGCCTATATTTATACACAAACAGCTCTTATCACTCACGCGTCAGACTGAGCCACTTTAGGTGTCAGTCTGTCACCTTCACATATGTTATCTTGTCAGGATCAGGCACAATATGATTCGAGGCCATCTTGAAGAAGACAAGCTGCCGACCTGCATTGAATAGGAAAGAGGGGAGAAGGAAAAAATACTTACAAGTGAGCAAAAGGTTGCCTACATCAAAATACTGACATTCCAAATTCCAGTTCAACCTCTGCACTCTTCAGGCAATGCGAGACTGAACTCCTGCTTAACTTCAGCTGGTATAAACCTGAAATGCTTTTGTCTAAAATGACACCAAATTTGCCCTGGTTTCAGTATGTTTACTCTTACCTAATTATGGTCAAGATACAGCTGTGCACAGCTAACACAGTAAATGAAGGAAAGGTCTGAAGATTTTAATACAAATTTCACATGATCTTTAAAAAAGTATTTTAAGACTCTCCCACTGATACAAACAGGCTTGAGTTAAGGGCTTAAAGGAAGGCCATTGATTTGATTGTACAGAAGCAGAATCGTATTCGCACACCTTATAAAACTCATCAGTGCAATGTACATTAAACACAACTTTCCCCAAATAGGTCTTGCTGATCACTTTGTAGCTCTGGGCTTTACACAAGCTGGAACAAGGTTTCTACTCTTCACACAAAAAGTAGCAGCTAGTGATAACAGCATGGGTAGTGTAAGGCACCCACCACACATGCATCCTAGGCCAGTGGGAACCGAGTTTTGGTATTTGTGGGAGCCACAGCATACTTCTTCTATCTCCCCACACTTACTGACCTGGCACTCTCTTCACATCCCTGCCTCCCAGTGAGCTCCTGCTCCCCCACAGACCTGCATCATCACTGCCTTTCCCTGCAGCAAAGACCACAGAGGTACTTTCCACATCTGTGTCCACAACCAGCCACTGCAGAAAAAACTCGCCCTGACTTCAGTGCAGGTTTTATTTTGGGGGAAGAGTATGAAAGAACTTGGACTTGGTCCTCTGTACCTCATACAAACATGTCTTTTTTCTTTACTCTTGTGGGGTGCAGTTTGCTCAGGGCTGGTTTTCTGTTTGCAGCATAGCTGCCTGGGCCCAGCTGCAGGGGCAAGGAGCTGTCCTGGGCACACAGGGAAGGGCTGTAGGGCTGGGAGATGGCTGCAGCATTCAGCTCTTTGAAACCCTCATCCTTTCTGGAGCTGCAGCTGGGAGAAATTTTTAGCAGCGACTTGTAACATTTTTGTTTCTCAGATAGCTCTGGAGTTGCTTGAAATAGGCATAAGTCTGGTGCAGAGGCAGTGAGCCGGGGTCAATTCTACGCTTGATTTTGATCAGCACCACCTGCCTGCCTTCAGGGGAACCACACTGGGACTGCCAGGCCCACAGACCTTTTGGAAAATGTATTTCTCTTTTCAACAAGTGTATTCTGTTAGACAAGAAAATGAGTTGTGGTAGCAAATAGGATTTTCCCCGGGAAGGTCCACTTCCATCTCTATTTCTACTTCCTCTTCTACCAGGCTTTAAACCCTCCCTTCTCACTGCCCTTTAACCAAAGCTCTACTCATAGAAGCACAGTGTTCCCACCAATGCCAGGGCATCTCTGACACCAGCTGGGAAGTCGCAGCTAGATACATAGAACCTGTTCAGTTCTGTGTCACACTGCAACAACCATATGGATTGGAAAGATTTATTTAAATCCAGATGTTGGACCATGTCCTGCACATTTAACTGTGGAAACAGGTGACAGGTTTTATTTCTGCTACTGTGTTTTAAAATAAAATTTCAGATCCTGTGGTTTGGTAACTTAAGGTCCATGTGCTGCAGCCCAGTAGTACCAGCTTCTGTGCATCCGTAGGTTTCTGCTCCCCTGATAGCTGGCAAAGAGAAACCTCACCAAAAATGAAACTGCCTCAGCAGAAGCTCCAGAAACTACCTTACCTCTAGATGCTTGTGGCTCCCACAGTCCAGCACAACACACCCTCCAATCTGTACTAAAACACTTAATGCAGCCAGAACAGGTGACTCGGATGCTGCTTTCTGCTCCACAGCACCCATGACCTACCTGTCCAAGTTGTCTGGTTAGTTAGGACAAAAGCTTTGCACTGGGAGTAGCTGTCACAGATCTCAATGGCTTCATTGACATCAAACACGGAGAGGAGGCAGCCCTTATGATGGTAAGATGGCCAGCATCTGTAGTTCTCATCAGGAATAAAAGCTTCCGGCACCCGTCTGTACTCTGCAAATAACCAGAGCAAAGCAATCGTTTTGAAAGCTCCAGTGAACTGCTTGTTTTTAGCAGACAAGGTTTATTATAACAGTATAGGAGCAGGATACATGATGGAAAAGCTGACAGGTTACAGTGTACCAGCCCTGGTTTACTCCCAAATGTGTTTATAGCTCTGCACCTTACTTTCCTTTTCCTTTCCTCCTTTCTTCTTCTCACCTTTTTCTCCAGAAAGTGTCTGTAAATAAACAGTCTGTTCACAAAACCTTTTCCCCTTCCCCACTGCGTAGGCGAGGCTTTGGTTTTATTAGGAGTTTTACAGGAAGAATGTCCCATTGAATAAACAGCATCCACTTGAATGAACTGACTCACTGTCCTACTTCTCCACAGTGAGCAGGATTGTCGGAGTGAGACCTGACCAGGCGTTCACAGCCCTCCCTCTCCCTCAGAAGAGCATGCTATTTTTCTCTGGTTCCTTTAAAGAAGGAAGAAAAGACAGGCTTTTAATTAAGCAAACTTTTTTTGCTTGCTCAGATTAGGACAAAAGAGGAGTCACTTGATGGGCCTCTGAAGAGAAGGGGAGAAAAAAAGTAGCGGGAGCATGTCAGCGTGGTCCTCGCTCAGCGCCTCTGCACTGCCCCGCCGACTGCTCCTCTCCCTTGGCTGCCGTTCAGTCTCACTTGCCTTTATGAGCTGCCTCTTGTTCTCTGTTCACAGCTCCTCTCGCTTTCCCGGCCTCTGACGGGGGTTTCTCTAATGAATGCATCAGCAAATTCAACTAATCATTATAAACATTTCTATTTAGCATCCAGACACACAAATTAATGGTTCCCTCCTGTCTCTCCCCTCCATGTCCTATTTAAAAAACTAAATACATTCTATATTTCTTCTAATTTTATCTATTATGAAAACCAGAGCCGCCTACCCTGACTCACAGCCTATTCTTAAGTCACTTTGGTTCAGGCATTTTCAGCCTGGCTTTGCTGATTCAGCCTGCTAATATTTCATACAGCACATTGTACAAACACCACCAAGTCAAAAGTCAGTGTGTCTACTCCTCTAAACTGTCAGTATTTCAACTGGGAAAAGAAGTACACTTCCGCAAGTGCTCATTCACACCATACAGTCTGGAACAGTCGGAAATAAATGTAGTAAATGCATTCTATTTTAAGCCTTGGCTCTTCAAAAGTATCATAAGAAACGGTCCTAAACAAGAAGCAAAATCAGAGCTGATCACATCCCACTTAAATGAAAAACAAAAGAATTTTCATAATTCAGAAGACGCAGATTCATGCGCAAGAAGGGAAAAAAAAATCAAAATGTAGTTCCACACTACAAATGGTCATTTATCCATCACAAATACATATGCATATCTTCTGAATAAAAATCAGAGCATAAATCAAACTGCTACTGTCTGGATGCATAAAGTCCTTTTTTTCCCAATTTCTGTGTCAACTGTAGTGTAACAACAATTAAATGTAACAGAATAATATTTTCTTATCTCCACATGGCAACTGCTGAGTATTGATTTGTACCTAACAGCCAACATCAGTAAAATGATGTGCACAAATTAAAAGCAAAAAAATCAGTAGTTAGCACCATATGTAACCATTTGTATCAGCATACTTTCCATGTTGACTAGATACAAAATATGATTACTCACAACTTCTCTTTGCACACAACAGAAGCCTCACCCAACATTGCACTGTGCCAAGCCCCACACCACTGAGGACATTCACAAAAGGATGGTCCTTGCTGTGGCAGCAGAAGATGAAGCAGCTGCCTGATTCTCTGTGTCAGCAGGGAGCATGCCTGGCCCTTCCCCATGGCACTTTCGGAGTCCAACAGGCTGGGAGGGAGCTGCAGCATCCCTCAGCACACCATCATGGCACTGTACTGAGCAACCTCATATCACATCATGTATTTTTCTCCATGCAAGCGAGAAGCCCGTCTGGAAGATCCTTATTTTGAATTATTATCCAATCTTAAACTCTTCTGAGCACAAATATGCTTCTCAATACACCAACAGCACTTTCCTTCTCACCACTGCTCCTGACACAGCTGTCAAGGGTTAGGCTCTTGGCTGATGCAAACAGACTTCAAAAGAGCAGCAATGATTTACGTGACCTGAGGCTCTGTCAGAGGTAGGAGATAAAGTTCTCCCTCTCCATTGACTTTTTCAAGGTGACCAAGCCTAGTAAATCATTTGGGCAGCTTAAACACATTAATGAAGAGAGTTGGGCCAACAATAACTGCAACAGTGATGGCGAAGTCCTGGTTTGCCGGTGCAAGAGAGGATGGAAATAGCCATGCCAGTACTCAGGGTGGCCTCACCATGCAGCAGAGTCCTGTGGCTGACCCTACTCTCCTTGCTGCTCCCTGCCAGCTCTTACATGAGGGAAAGCCACAACCATCTCCAACGACTCATGGGAACAGGGCAGCATAGCAGGTACACAGCAGCATGACCCACACGCAAAGACCATTTTCCTTTGACTGGTGAAAATACAGCCACTGGAGTCTAAGTGAAAGCACACAGTCATGCAGACTCCAAAAAAGGCAGCCTCTGGCAGGCCCTCAAACTGGCATGGACCGCTGAATGCCTGCAGTCTGGGGATCTGAGTCTCCTGCCTATGCTCCTTGCAGGGAGGGGAGTGGGATGCAGTGAGGGGGAAAGGCAGGAAGACAGCCTCTCTCCTCACTTGCATGGCAGACAGCAGGAATGGCTGCCTGGGAGCACCCTTCCTCAGGAGCATCCCGATGGGAAGGCAGTCACAAGGAGCAGAGAGAGGGACACACGATGGCCATGCACTCTGGTTCATGCTCTCAAACCAGCCAGGCTGTCCCACTGCCCTGGAAAGCCAGCATGGGATCTCCTCTTAATCTGTTACAGTCAGAACTGCTTAGAAACTCATTGCAACACCAACCAAGGGCCGGTCTGAGAAAACTGCATTTGTGTTCAAAACCCATTCTAACTCAAGCACAGCAAGGTAGCTGCCTTGCCCATTTGCACAGTGAATCCCTGAAATCTCTCGCTTGCACAGTGACGATTTAGGAAGCTGACCCTTTAGCTCTTATACATGTGAGTTGCAAAGAATGGCGCTCCTCTCACATGAACTAGAAGGACCCTCCCGAAGGATGCTCCTCCCTTGAGATGTGCCCCTATAATGACATTAGCTTCAGCCCTCAGGAGACTTAGGTGTCCCTCACACTTTAAATTATCATCTTGGTCGCTACAGCGCAGTTACTCGCTCAATTAAGCAATATTCCAATGGTTTAAAGACAGCCCAGCTCAGGTTTTTGTCCTGCCAAGACCTGAAACTTGCTTAAATGGAGTCCTTGGATTTGAAGGCTCACGGTAGTAAATCACATCATAAAAAGGTCAAAGTTCTGGTCGTTTTCCAGACTAATGGTGTTTAAAACCAATAAATGCTTGCCTAATACTATAAATGCAGCCATAAATTTACACTTTTGGGTACATACACAAAGCTTGACACAGAGTACATAAAGCCTATCAAAGTAATGGCAAGGAACAGATCAGAGAAATGCAAGGAGTTTCTACTAATATCACAACAGAAATAGAATCCTTTCCTCCATCTACTGATTTTGTGAGGACTGAAGCAAAGAAATGCAGTGCAGCAAGTTTGATCTTGATGTCTCTTACAATGGATTTACTCCAGCTTAACATATGGGAGCTAATACAGGAGCTCATAGTTACACAAATAAATCCTATTGCAAAACATTTTTCTGACGTGTAAACATTTTTAAAATTCAAAGTATCTTCCTGTGCTGAATAAGGCCAATCCTCAAAAGTGGTATTTTCAGTAGTTTTAAAATGTGTTTAAGAGTCTATTCTGATCAATCAAAACACTGCTTAGATCAGTCCAAAATCTGCTAAGAAGTTTCTTGGCATGCTAGCCAGCCTCTATGACGGCCACAGTGATACTCAAACCAAGCTCACTTACTTCTTGTGGCAAGTAAGAGAGGCATCTTTAAAAGGAATTTCCAGCATCTCAAACCAGTGCAACAGCTAAAAAAGAAGGCTAATGCTTTAAATTCTTGTTCTAAACCTTTTTCCATGAAAAATCACCTGCATCGTTTCAAAGCCAACTACAATCTATAAACATACTAATTTTGACTGTACTAGACTGAATTACATAAAGAACTCCACAAATACATAATAAACTACGTGAAACCGCCTGTGGTTTCCCCCCTGTTAGCCTGTCTGAATCACCCTAAATCTGACTTTAATCAGTCCTAACGACCGTTTATTTCAGCCACAGCAGCCAGATTGCATTTTTACTACCAACTACAGCTACTTATTGGAGATTTGCCCAGTTTTCTTTTCTAGTTATCACCTGCCAATACACCGTGGGTCAGTGACACAGACGTAGCAATGTTCATCCTTGAGAGAGAAATCACGTTGCTCCTTTTTCTCCCTCCTTTTTATCTCCACTCTCAAGAGGAACACTGGCAGTCGACTCTGGAATTGCTTTTAATTGCTCTGCTCACAAGTAAGCAGAAAGAGCCTGATCTTGCCAGTATCAGTAAAAAGTGGTACTGAGCAGTGTTTTGCTCTACAAACAGTCCCCTCCGATTCCCAGGGAGCTTATGGAGAACAGAATCACATCCTAAACAGACAATAACATACTTATGTTTTTAGTACGCTTCATTTTATGCTGAAATTTTCCTCATGTTTTAATACCTCCCATTTAAACACGCTTCTGAAAACGAGCCTTGCAAAGCCCTATGCACAGTTTGCTACGGAAAGCTATTTTTTGGTATGTCTGAGAAAATGAGAGGGTAGGCGTATCCCACGTGTCTCTGCTTTCAATCATTTCTGACGCATCCCAACTGTTTGGAAAGACAGGCTGGCCAGGCAGGACATGGGTTTGCTGTCAGACCGGGAGATAGCCCTGCTTCTTTGGTGAGGATTTCCGTCGTTTGGCTGCTTCCTCTGTGCAGGCTGGAAGCAAACTGAGGCTTGTCTCTTTTCATGCGCTTCTATTGTGCTTACAGTAGAGCCATATTTAAATCGGTATGCAAGCTGTCACCGAAACACAAATAAATAAGGAGAAGAACGCCATGTTCCCTTACATTTTATTCCGGTTAACATGACACAGCTGGAGCATTTTTCCTGCCTCATCCCAGGGCTGCTCACTGGGCTGTGGAGCTGCTCCATACCCACAGCCACCCCTGCAGCACACACTGATTTACTGAAGGCAACTGGCCCAAAATGGTCCTACAGATACTTATACACATAAAAACAATTATGCTGATGGTAGACAAGCTAAGAGTTGTCCAGGGTCACATGTGCATGGTATTTAAGCTTGAAGACAGATGCCTACAGGGCTTATAAAAGATTTGGCCTTTCGTGTTCTGGAAAGGTGCTGAGGACCTCAGCAGAAGGTATTCTGCTGTACACTGCCAAGCTGGACACGGAAAAGTGTAGCAACAGCAGAACACGTTGCTCAGTGAACAGGACACATGGTTTTCACCATGGTGGAGATACATGTGAGCAACACAGCCCCAACTGTACTGCCAGTGTTGTATGGGTGCAAAGGAACCTGCTCCTGTATTCCCATGTGCTGGAATTGCCCAGTTCCTGATGTGAGAGCCCTCAATGCAAGGCAGGGTATAGAGACAGACTTTCTGCCTGTGTGTGCAACCCTGTGCACCTTTCCCCCTCAGCCTTGAGGTCCCTGGGAAAGGAACATGAAAGCCACAAGTGCCAAATAAAGCAGGAATCTGGGCTGCAAGGACTGGGCTGCAGTAAGTTCCCAGCTGAGCCTTCAAGCACCATCAGCAGCATACTTTTAGCCTTTGCATTGCGGCCTGCCACAGGATATAAAAACTGCCTCCAAAGATATTCCAGCAGCCTTGCAAAATTTCTCTCTCTCACAGACGTGCACAAACACACATCCCCCCCCAGTTTCAGTAATTCTTGGGTGGATTTACAATTTCCTAAGCAGGTTGCTATAGTGACCCTGCAGAATATTTTTTTCAAAACACTGTTGTACTGTAAATATTTACATACAGTATAATCCTGCCAAATTGTCTTGAGACAAAAGAAAACAAAGTGTCTTTGCTTTATGTCCACCCTTCCAGTTTTTTTAGCTTTGAGAATGTACTTTCAGCTAACAACAGCAGCTAATTATGCCTTTCTGTGGGCTTGCACACCCCCAGACCTAATAATGGGTCATCTATTAGCTTTAATGAATAACAAAGCTATCCGATTTACTAGTGTTAGCTGATTTCATGCATTTCTGAGTAAATTCTTAGTTAACTGAAGGGCTGGGGCTTAGCTCAAGGGCCAGATACTCAGTTGGTACAAATCACTGTCACTTGATTGAAGTGATAAAAATGTTGATACTGGGGCACGACTTTACTGATGAACATCAGTAGGTTTTTTTATAGTCTTCTTAATCTGGATAATTAATGGAATTATTTAATCGCTTTTAGATAAAATATGTCAGAAGAAATATATGGCTCCTGTTTTAATTCACATTCTTCTGGATTCCAGCAAGAGAGGCCAACAGTCAATGGAATATAAAAGTATTTGTTCATGGTGTTGTTTTAAACAGTGCAATGTTCCTATATCAACATTAACAGTAGTGTGATTTATGATTACAGAACACATACATAGCTATCGAATGTCTCCTGTGCCTCTACTCCAAGATACTAAACCAAAGTCCAGAGGATAATATAATTTACAGCACTATAAAATCTTTACAACTGAAGCACAGTGAAAGCTTAATATCCAAGGCCTTCTGTAATATGACTATGTCATCTTGTTAAACCTTATTTATGGGAACACTAGGGCTGACAAGAACTTTCTTCATGTCACTTCCCTACTGCTTATCAATATCACCTTTCTCACTTTGTGGTGTTCACAGGAGGAGGTCTTCCTTTCAAAAACGTAAGTTCAGACAGATAACACACTGTTTCCTTAAAGTTTATGTTTTAGTTACAGCCTTAGATCACTTGCCCCAGATCATGATCTCTTTTTTCCTACTACAAATTTACAACGCTCTGTCTGAGGCAATGCATAATTCCAAGCGTTTAGACCTAAGGCAAATTCTGAAGCACCATTACGTAAACCTTCTGTAGTTTCTTTTCAGAAACAAAACAAAACCTTGTAATTCTTGGATCTGAATTCTCCTCCAGTTCTGCTTTTAGGATTTCAAAATAGGATGTGATTTGGCCTGAGAAACAAATGATCATCTCTAGTTTCATCTTAACTTAGCACTCAGTTGAAAAACACTCTCCTTGAACTTTCACTATGCTGCAGAGCAACACAGAACACATTTTATAAAATCCCAGAATCTTAAAAATACTTTCTGGCCCAAATAGGGCCAAAGCAGGACCTCAGCTGATAGCTTGGGAAAGTTTCTCAGTAGTTCCTTTTAATTCCTGTCTATCCCTCTACTACTCACCAAGATTAAACAAAATATTTAATCTGCTCAACTGCTCAGCCTTGGTTTCGGTGGTCAGGATGCCACCTCAGCTGGGAGCATCCTGCCAGTGGAAGAGGTTGATTGCTTGGAGATCACTCCCTTCTGGGCACACCTATCACCCTCTCCTGCAACTTCACTGTACCACAGGAGAATTTCTCATTCCATTATCTCTGGATAATTTCTAATTAATAAATTCTAATTCCATTCCAATTTCTGGATTGAGAATATTAAAAATTAATTCCAGCATGGTATTGCCAGTCAAATATCAGCTGAGGAAAGAAGATGTTTGGAATAAAAATTATACAAATGGGTACAGAGGCATATTTTTACCCTCCTGATACGACTTCTTGATACTTTTCTGGCAAGCAAAGGGAGCCTTAAAATAGAAATAAATTACAACACCTTCTATGTTTGGTTAAAGTAGCCTTAGAACAAACAAGAAACAGGCCTGCACATCTTAAACACGTGGCAGCTAAGTCTGTTTTAAGCGTAATTTCCAGTAAGATACCCGATTCCTCAGGCTTGCCATTGGTTGAGAACATTTTCCTATCAAGGAATTCAGCATTACACTCAAGGTATTTAATGTAGGTTAGCCAAATATGTCACACAGAGCATCTACAGATTTTCAACATCTTTGGTCACATTGTAGATTGTCTAAGTCCATGACCATTGTCCTACAAATAAAAAGGGCTCCTTATAGAGCAGGGCATTATTAACCACGAACATGGCTAGCAGATTATGTGTTATATTATCCAGTACTCTACAGAATTAAACTAACACAAAAATGTGTAATAATTACAGTAGCCAAATACACATGGAGCTCTGCTCCATATCAGTAGAAACCTGCACTGTTACATTTACTACCACTGTCCAAAGATTCTCTCCTTGAGATTCTTTATAAACATGACAGACCTCTAAAATCCAAAACAAGATGATGTCCATACAGCAGTTAGATCTCGAGTCAACCAGCACCACAGAACAACTTCAGCCCTCCTGGTACTTCTTCAACAAAGGACGTGTTTGTACTACTGATTGTACTGCTGAAAATAATTTTGCTGTGTTGACAGGCATCACTCAGCACAGATTGTGATGAAAAGCTGAAAATTAGAAAGTTAAACGAACACCTGCAACAATTTTCCTGCCAATTTTACAACAAAATAAATATTGAATTTTTCTGATAAGTGGGTCAAATTCATCCCTGGTGTCATGGCCCTTTGAGGTTAACAGTGCTATGACCAGAATGACTCCTGCGTTTCTTTCACTGAGCAAATGCTTCACTGAACTTTTCAAACCCCCTGTGTCAAGATTCATTTTCATTTAGAACCCATCTTTCCCTCTTTACTGAGCTTTTGCAGCAAAGCCATAATTTTCCTATCAACTTGTAGTCACTTATGTTGACAGTTTGACATGAATACTGTACATACACAAAAATGATTTGCAAAACAGCTTCTACAATTGTTGTACATAACAGTCATTTCCAGCATACATAATCTTTAACGTGTTCAGTTCCTCAGCTACCCCTTCTAGGAAGAATAGGGCTCACTTCATACAGAGATGCAGAGATTTTATGAAAAAGATACGATTATGTAGCTTTGTTTTCATCCTGTCCTTTTTTTTTTTCTTTTTTATTCTATTGCTACCAGAAGCTGAGGGACACTTTTTTTTTTTCTTGCAAAGGAAGTAAAGATTTTATTCTTCCCATCTACAAGTGATTATGTTACAAGAAATTCCTTTAAGTCCCAGGAAACCCATGGAGGGTTACTGCATCTTGGTTAGATTCCCTGCAATATATGTTTAGGTAGGCTCTGATACTCCCAACAGCAATGTGTGGATGTGATGAAACACGTTTTCCATAAATCTGTCAAGGAGAACAATGCTCCTTTTGGGTTTCCTTGTTCCCATTACAGCCTGCTGACACCTATGGATGACCAGCTACATCATTCAGTAAGAAGGGTTTGAGAAAGCTCCAGGAATCAAAAAGCAGATAAAATACTATCACATGCTCATTTCAAGGACCATTGAGCCCTGTTTTCTGCACATTTGCCCTTTCAAACCTCAAAATAAAGACAAAGTCCCCGATTTTAAGTTTCAAGAAAGACCAATTTACCAGCTTTTGGCATCCGGGTTGTGTTCTGTAGGTACTCCCCACTCTTATACAGACTCAAAACTCTCTCCAGCTGAGCAGCTGTCTCATCTATTCCCCAGAGAAGTTCTCCTTTAAAAGTATAGAAAAAGAATGAGTTAGATGAGGAGAATCCTGCACAGGACAAAATGAGGTTGCATTTGAATAAAGCCCTAAGCATCAGAGCCCTGTGGTGCCCTGCTCCATGGACATGAAATCCCTCAGTTACTACAAGTCAGGTTTCACACCTGACACGACCCAGGCACGTCAGAGGCTGGCTCATCCAGCTGGGAACCCCAGGCCTGTGGGCAGAAAACACTGAGGTGAGATCCCCACAAGGGATGAACTTCAGACAATTACAGGGAACTCCAAAGCTCTGCTTGTTAATTAGCTATTGCCCAGCATCATTAATTTCCCCCTTTGATGCACACTGGAACAATGCCCTGAAAAACGCCTGAGTCAGCTTTACAGGCACATGCAACTACTCTTGTCTCAAAGGCACTACCTTGGTAATCAGTAAAGATCTATGGCAATGTCACTTGCCTCTGGCCTCTCAGGTATAAACCACCACTGGTATCACTGGCAATGAGGAAGTATTCTGGGTTTTACCATTAAAATTTCTCTTTTTAGGGACAGAAGTTCTTCCAGGTCCCACAAGAAATTGCATTCTGATGCAGTTCAGCCCAGTGCTGAGGTGTCAGGATGAAGCAAATACCTCTAGCCTAGATAAAATCTCAAAATGGGATTTCTCTGGTGTATGGGGCCCTTCCTGCCTTCTCTGTACGGGAGTAATTTTACCATGGATAGAAAAACAATCTGGTTCTATTGCAATGAGCATAAACACAGCATGCTCCCCATTTCAAACATGGTACTCACACTATAAAACTAAGTACTTGGCATTACTATGTTTATTGTGATTACCTGTTGCATTGACTATCTTATCCAGTAATGGTCTCAGTGAGGATGGAGCACTGTGTGGAAGAAGATAGGTAAAAAAAAACCTGCAATAGAAAAGTAACCCATATTGAAATTGTTTTTTAAAGAATTAAAACATGTCTACTAACTCCTGAACATCATAAGGAATAAAATTCCTATTGCTTATATGTCACTGACCTATTCAGGAAATATCACCATATTCTATAGTCAAATAAATACATAGCTGAGACTATTCACACAGCTGTCTGGCATACCTTGTGTATATCACTGTTATACACAAGGCTGCCTTGTACCCACATGTAAATGTTCCATTAATACAGCAATTTGCTGTGAAGCCCCATGGATTGTGACTATTTGCAAAGTTGTCTGTACTTCAATGAACTAAAAGGATGCCATCAATCCCAGAAGTCTTGGGTTTGTTTTTTTTCAGACTTGAAAGTGCATAAATCATATTTCTGTTCATTTCAAATAAATGACTATTATTTTCTTTCCTACAGTTTTGTTAGACTTTAAAACTAATTCACAGGAGAAAGCCACCTTCTATTGTTTTAACCCCACTGGAATACAGAATGTCCTCTCTGTTTTCATCATTTACCTATATTCAAGGTACATTCATGTAGGTATTCATTGATGAACGTAAAATCACCGAATCACACACACAGAATCACAGAATGGGAAAGGTTGGAAAGCACCACTGGAGGTCAGCTAGTCCAGGCTCCCCGTTCAAGCAGGGACCCCCAGAGCATGTTCCTTAGGATCGTGTCCAGATGGTTTTCAAGTACCTCCAGAGGAGGAGACTCCACCACTCCACTTTAGTATTTTTGGTTACAAAAGAAAAAACAACATGCCTTTACCATCACTTGTAGTACATTTAATTTTCATATTCTTCCTTTAAAGTTCTATTACTCTGCCAATATTACTACGTATTGCAACAAACTCAGTGTCATAGAAGCCTATGATGGAGATGGAGAGTTGATGATCAACAATATAAACAGAACTATTGGACATAACTATTAGCCGAAGAAAAGAACATGAACACAACCGAGAAATTTCCCTGCTTCACATCTAACCTGCGAAGCAAAGTAAACTCTTTTTCATACACAGAGATCACATTGTCAAATGGAAACCCCCAGGAACTCATACTCCAGAGAGACCAGCAGATGCCTTACATTAGCACAAATTAAAAAATTAAGCTACTGATACCAAAAATTGATCACAGATGCAGGTATTATTGAGCTGACATTCTACTTATACAATGAATGAGATTGCACCTCCGTTTTTCATCCCTTACAAAAAATAGTATTTATGATTTTCCCAACTGGGATTATCCCCTTGTAGGTTTCCTTAACAGTGAGTATGAAACAGGCAATATAAATACATACAGAAATCTGTAGAGTAGCACAACATTTGTGATGAATAATTTGCCTGGTAAATTTTACCTCACTGTTTTTGCTTAGAGATTATCCCTAAAGCAGAGTCCAACCGATTGTGAATAGTTCCTTGCAAAAATTCAGTAGCTGTCATTTACTTCGCTAAATGCTGGCTGTAAGCAAGTCATGGAGGTTATTGTTTTTCTGTGGCTACAGAAATATACGACTTGTTCTAATGCAAACACCCACATGAGAAATTCTGACATGTATAGACACTGGCATCTGCACAACTTAATTGCAGAAACATTTCTTATTCATCGATCCAAGAGTCAGTGGCATCCCTTGTGATCTGCATAAGACAGACTGTCAGATCTTTTTATACTTGTTCTTACAAATTGTTTCTTTTTGAGAACTATCTGATCTTAATTTAAGGATTGTCAATGATGGAGAATTCCTCTCAGCCATTGGTTACTACTTCCAAATATTAATTATGCTTCCTTTCAAAACTGTCTAGTGCTTCGAAAACTGTTCCCCCAAACATCTGGATGAAAACCCATAGAGACACATTTGTGATAGGAGGTAACCAGCTGAAAGTCATGATGGGCCAGTTCTTGCATTGTAGAGGTTTTTCCCAAATGTTTTCTCTCCTTTAATTATTTACCTCATAAAGAAACCAGCTAAGTATGCTTTCAAGGCTAGGGTATGCTATGCTTTAAAATTACAGGGGGTTTATGCATTGTTCAACATATTGCTGCTTCTACCTAACAGCACCATCAACCCTTTACTGAGGGCAACCTCTAAGCCTAGGACAACAGAGTGCATCCATGAAAATAAGAAATTTAGTAGCCTATCCCTAATAAAGTGAGGATTTTGCCTTCTGAGACAAGTGCATAGGGTTTGTCCTAGTGCCCTAGCATGGGTGGTCACTGCCTAGCATAACATGCATCCACTGTTCAACAAAACCCCACTGTCTCTATCAAATTAAGTTAAAACAGGAGCTGAAAACACTGGGGCACTGTGTGTGCAATACATGCTGCTGAGTGGTTCAAAGGCAATACTAAAAACTGTAATAGAAAAAGACCACTTCCTTCAGCATGACCAGCAACCTGCCACAAGCCCACCACACCGCAGACATATCCCCAACTACCACCGAGATGGATGGGTGCCTACTGAAGGTTTCTTAGCCAGACCAGTAAAACAGTCCTAACCAAAAGCTAGCAAGCTAAGCAAGATCTTTAAGCCAAGCAAATGGAAATGGAAACTTTTGCAGGACACACTAAATACTGCACTGCACAACTGCAGATGGCTGTCATGTGGTGCAGCCCATTTCAGTGTGGTCAGCTAATGCAACACACATGCCGGTGAGTGCCCTAGGACCAAAGCAGAAGGCTCTCTTTGGAGCAGTCTCTCCTCACTGTGGTCTGGCAGGCAGTGAATGGCATGATATTTGAAAGGGAAGTCTAAGAAATGAGCACACCACTATGGCTCTGCTCTGAGATCTCCATCTTCCTATCTGGATCAGGCAAGGCAGCCGCCTGTCCCAGCAGTGCCCATCAAACGGAGCGGCAGCAGCAGGAGGAGCATGGCACTGAGCATCTGCTACTGAGTTCCTGGAATGCAGCGACACGGCTCCCCCAGCATCCCACTCAGCCCTTTGAGGGGAGCGATGGCCACTGGGGGAGAGCTAAGACCACAAACACAAAGCCACTGCCCAGAAGGGCTCAGTTGTAAATCCGGAGGCACCTTTAAAGTCAAATTTCAAGCACAAGTATTCAGCTGAATACTTTCTTCAGCGTGGCCAAGTGGTCCAGCGTAACTCATCATTTACATGTCCCCCACTGTGAGCACGATAGCGGGAGCGAGTCCCCCAGTTCCCGCCCACAGAGATCAAGAGCTGGGAGGGGAGGGTGAAAAGATCACCTCTTCCTTTATAAGGTTTGGGCTTACAACCCAGATTTTCAGCAACTGAGGGCGGTTCCAGCAGCCCCACGGCTGCACCAGGGCTGTTAACACACTACCACAGCAGGCTTCGGCAAGGCAAGGAGCATTGAGCCAGAGTGCAGGTTGTGAACTGAGCTCTAATTCTGCCTCTGAAACCAGCCCTTTACTCAGCTGGTGGTGGAAAACACGTGATGACCCTTCTTAACTCACACCAAAGAAGAGCTCCTGGAATCGTCTCACCACAGTTGGTGGGCCTCCAGCTCCAGAAGTGCTTCTGCTTCACTCCCATAAAAATCTCTACTTGTGTGAATAATTCAGTCTCACTCTGTGTTGTCTGAAATCCACTGAGTGGTGAATCACACTCAGAGTATGAAAAACTTCTCAAAAGTTATAAATGCTACATGTTTTCACAAATAAACAATTACTCACAGCTTCACTGACTCTTGGGTGTTGGTCCTGAGACAGTATGTGCTTATTGAGATGAATAACTGTAAAAGATGTTGGAGCTTTAGGCCCACTCTTAATTCTCTGTTACCTTATCCAATCACATACCTGTAGGCATTGTAGAGATTCCTCTTTTCATTCATATTCTGACATCGCCCCTCAACCGAACAGGGCAGGGTGAAGTTTCTTGCAGGGAATTCCATGAAGCAGTCACTGTTACTGGTGCAAGAGCTCTCCTCAATGCTGGCATCATCCAGATCTGTCACCTTCAGCTCCCCATCCACAATCACAAACTGCCGAGGACGAAAATCCAGTAATGTCACAGAGCCAAGAGGAGAGTGAGCCAAATAATGCAGAAGCCGAACTAAGCTGAGACATATCTGAAACACAAAAACATGGGTACCTTGCATTATTTTCTCAGTGGAAAGTATATAACAAAACCACTTTAGCTGAAGATATGTTCATAATTATATGACTTAATATAAGCATTATAATTTATCCTCAAAACTGAATGTTGCAACCAAGGTATTTTTCACAGGATTAACATAGCTGATTGTAAAACTCTTAGAGACTTGAAACAAAAATAAGCTTCTTTACCAGTGCTTTCCCACACTATTCTTGAAGCAGGGCTCATTGTTGCTATTCTTACTTTTAATAGAACTAAAAGCACTAACTTTTAATAACACATTACACACAGGCCTTAACCACACAGTCTGATCCTGCTCTTTTACAAACTCCAGGTCTGGAAATTTTGGCTGGACCGCCCTGCACCCGTGCCTGGAGCCCCAGCTACAGACAGTGTCTGTATTGCCTCTGTACTGATCATGCCTTTTGACTGCTTTTATAATTTTTTTCCACTGCTTCCTCTGATGTTTGGCTTTTTCCAGGGTAGAAGGAAGCAAATTCCCAGAAAGAGGAGCTCCACAGCTCCTCTGTAACTCTTCACCATGCCTCAAGGTAGAGCATGTATATCTATCTGCCTTGGTGGGTTCTGCCTTGATGGACCCTCATGCACCACTTTGAGGCTGTGGTGGGAGCTCTGCACTGATGCTTCACTTTTCAGTTGAAGGTTTGTAACTTGAGGAACTGTTATTAGACAGCAAATTTGATGAACATTGAACTCAGCCCCCTTACCAGAGTACTGTTTTCAATTCACACATTCCTTTAGAATCCACTATGTAACCTATTAATGCAAATGTAGCATTAATATGAGCACAGTTAAACACTGGAATTTTTATTTTAGGTATTAAATTAATAACAGGTCTTATTCAGTCTAGCAAGCTTTTTACTGTTCATACACAATCTTTGTTTTCTCTTAAAGTACAATGTTAAGGGCACATTCATTAAAGGAGTCAAATCCAAATTTAATCTTGGGGCATAAATGATATATTTAGGGGAACACCTGAACACATCACTGGTAAGAAAGCTGAGCATATTTGAAACCACCCCTCACAGACCCTTCACTTGTGGGACATTAGGACTATCTCATGCCTCCACATACTCATTCTCCTGGTTGACCAGACAAGAACATGTTTCTCCGACTTACAGGATACCATAGTTCACATGGAGATGCTTGTAGGTGTAGACAGGCCTGGTTATGGAATGCCAAACTTGACCATGCTTTTCTCCCTCTGGAAGGACATAGGACTCACATATGTGTCATCCCTCACTACACTGTATAGGAAAAGTGTATCCAGCCCAAACTAGACTATAATATACATATCTTCAATTGCCAACAAACCCAAGACTTGAATAAAAAAAGCTTGAATAAAAACACAGGTTGTCATCTGAAATTACCGCCTTTTCTCAAACGCCAAAAAGCCCCTGTTCCTGCACCAGCAACCTCTGTGACCAACCCCAACAGGCTCTGCTGTCCAGACCTGCTGCCAGGCTGAGACTGCAAATGCCCACATACAACAAGCTCTAAGCACGCAGATGAAGGCTTTGCTCTGTATCACACATCTCTGCCTTACTCAGCTTACTGCTGAGTTCCTCAACACAAGGAAATTATTATTTGTAGGAATAAGGGTCATGTATTTATGCAGCCATTTACAGGACTGGACCACAAACAAATCTCACACATTAAGAAGACACAATTTTATTTCCTTCCTCTTTATGTTAGTTGCATCCTAGACAAACTAATGAGCATGACTTCATTACAGTGCTCACAGGAACGTTTCATCTGTAATTCTACGTCTGTGAATCAGCTCAGCACCTTCATCTCCCTTTGCAACTGCTCACTCAGAAATACTCGTGCCAGAAGGAAACTGTTTATTACTCATAATCTACTATATCTCTTGGTCATTTACTTAGTATGTAATTGCTGTCACAGTCCACTGTTTCATTTCCTGGATGAGAGGAGACAAAGGCAGGTAGTTCTATATTTTGGAAGCCCTGATAAGTACCTGTACCACTTATCAAGACCGTGTTTCTTTCAGGAAAAGGGAGCTGAAACTTGGCACAGGGAACACACTTGCTCCAGCTATATTAGTAAAATAAATTCTGCCAGGGAATGTTCCTGGGCACAGAAACTTAATCCCACATGCACGCTGGCTAGCAGGCTCTATGTCCCGGGTCTGACTGGGACCAAGGCTATTCTCCCGCACTGCCCCCAGACACAATCCAGAAGGCAGCACGGCCCAGGGACCATCTCTGACAGGCATCCTGCTTGCAGCCTTCAGAGAGTGCAAGAATTCAATAGCACAGACGTGGGCTGCACCTTGCTGTTTCGACTCTGAAATCAGTCAGGCGCACTTTTAATTTTCTGGCACAGATGCAGCCAAGCAATCCAAAGTGTTTTAGATGAAGACTGCTGCTGCCTTTCAACGTCCTAGGGAGTTAACTTCAGACAACGACACATCCCAACATACATCAAGCGAGACAGCGCTGTCTTGATCAAAGCATTGCTGCAGTCTGGCTTCATTTTGGACAAATTAAGTGTGACCTTCATGCTCCTGGTAAATTGCCAACACGGTGGACAAACTGGGTTTGAGATTTGTGTACATTTATTTCACTCTTCCTCCAGTAAAAAAACGAACAGAGCAGGAAGTAGTAGAAAACAATTATAAAACAAGCCTATGATAAGGATCAGGAGAAAAATGTAACATCCTTCTATTGTTCAAATCCCAGTTGCAGAGCACAATGCTCAATGCCAAAAATCCTGGCCCTCAAGCTTTAACAAGAAAGAAATATTTGAAGATATCATGTAAAAACCATATAACTGGCTACAATCAGATAACATCGACAGACAAAATAGCACAATATCTTAAACACTGCAGAAAGGGAGTGCTAAATACTCTTTCTAAATTAAGATGTAATCATATGCCAAACAAACATTTAATAAATGTGAATTGCACTGAATAGTACATAACCCCTGCTTCATAATATTATTTTGTATTCCTCCCTCTCTTCAGAGTCCTTATAAAACAGTTGTTACTCACCCGAAATCTGTCTTCCCAGGAAGTCTGTAAAAGCTGAATCATCTCTAAAGGTGAGCCCAGTTCAGTGATGGTCGTCAGTGTGTCTGGGATGTCATTGCTGTCTTGGTAGCAATAGCCATAGAGCTGAAAACAATCACAACCAGCCAATATCAATGTAATGTACCTCAGCATGTGGATTCCCAAAGGAGGTTTTGAGCAGGTTTTCTGGCAGGACTTGTGACCCTTCAGGGGACCCACGCTGAAGCAGTTCATGAAGAACTGTAAACTATGCGAAGGACTCAACACTGGAGAAGTTCATGAAGGACTGTCTCCTGTGGGAGGGACCCCACAGTGGAGCAGCAGAAGAGTGTGAGGAGTCCTCCCCCTGAGGAGCAAAGAGCTGCAGAAACAACGTGTGATGAACTGACCACAGCTCCCTTTCCCCATCCCCTTGTACTCCTCAGGAAAGCAGATAGGGAAATCAGGAGTGAAGTGGAGCCCAGGAAGAAGGGAGAAGCGGAAGGAAGGTCTTTTTGAGACTTGGTTTCATCTCTCATAACCCTACTCTGATTTGATTGGTGATAAACCAAATTAATTTTTCCCCAAATTGAGTCTGTTTTGCCCATGACAGTAATTGCTGAGTGATCTCTCCCTGTCCTTATCTTAGTCCACGAGCATTTCTTTATATTTTGTCTCCCCTCTCCAGCTGAGGAAGGGAGTGAGAGAGTGGCATTGGTGGACATCTTGTACCCAGACAAGGTCAACCCACCACAAACATATAAGAAGAAAAACCCTATGAATGCAGAAACAGAAATTGCCTCTTACTATACCTAATATACAGTATCATTAAAGCAGGGAAAATACTCCAAAATACTATCTACCAGTAGCTTCTACAATTTAAAAGCATTTAAATGACAATTTCAGCTACACTCCAGCTTCTTCTGTTATTTGCTTTCCAAGACATTTGAATGATTTTTACTTGCAGAAATAATTGCACAAGAAGAATATTTAAAGACCATGGAGAAGAGATGTCTTGCTTTATATGGAGTGGGACAAAGTCTGACAGGGCTGGGGGACAGGCTTTTACAAACTCCCTGCCAAGCCCTGACAGAGAGGTTGTTAAATGAGCCTGATAAGGATCTGATTGCAACTTTCCAGCCAGAACAGCAAGCACATGAAATAAAATTAAATGTAATCTCTGCCCCCAATCAAATAAAACATACAGTAAAAGGGCCTGTGTGAAAATGCAGCATTAAAAAATGCCCTGTTGCGCTTTCTCTACTGCCTTGCCTTGAGTAATTTGATTTTTCAAACCTCTTTTAGTTAAAAAGCTCAGGAAAGATGACAGGAGGCTCCTCTATGCTGAGAGGACTCAGATACGGCCCTGCAGAAGAAGCCAGGTTCATGCAGACCAGAACAGAGACCACCACTAAATCATGAGGAAAGCAGAGCCAGACTAGCGAGTGCCATCGCTGGAGGGAGCGGGATGAGGCTGCACACAGCCGCTGTGAGCAGATTCCTGTATCAAGCACATTCTTACGGCTTGTGACCTTCCCAGGCAGAAAAGCAAAGACCAGGCTAAAGTCAGCAAATACGGGATTTGTTATGAACCATGCTGCTAGTTTTGACTGTAGCTGTCTACATTTAAAGGAAAAAGGGGTGCCAAAAAACGTAAAAGAAGTAAACAATTTTTCTTTTTGGTGTAAAAATGGCACTGTATTTCAAAGCAGCTGCTTAAACACGGACATTAACCTAAACAAAAAAAGAGCTAGAAGATTTTATTTTAAAACATGCCAAAAAGAGAATTTGTGATAGATGCCAACACGAACATTTGAAGTACAAAAATAGACCTTCGTCTTTACTGCTACGACCATGACAAAGATATCAACAGCAATAATTTCTTTATTTAGAGCCATTCGGACCAGACTTGGGTTTGTAACTTATCATCTGTGACACCATTTTTCTGCTGCTTAGTGACAGGAGGTAAATCTTTGTGTGCTACAAACTACCTCAGAGGACCACATCAGCACAGTTGTTTAAGCCTCCTGAGCTAACCAAAAATTAAATGAAATTAAATATTTAATACAATATATATTATTTCTCAGGGTCAAGTTGTATTCTGCAGTCCTATTTCACATCTCTCTTGCATGTGGGCAGACTAAGGAGGCAGGATGAATCTCAGTAGATTTGAAAATGTTCACTTCTGAGTGTCAAAATCTAGCATCTGTTTCTCTATCATCTGCAGAATTCAGCTCTTGTCTTTAGCACAGTAATACTATCCGTTGGGAAAAAAGCCATAAGGGAAACCAGCAAGCAATCCAGACTGGGAAATAACAGTGTTGCAATAACTGTTGGTTCAAAGTAACACTAAATACAAAAAAGGTATCAGTCTTCATTAAACATTCTCAACACTTGTGAAAACAATTTGGGGAATAGAAAAACATAGGACAAACAACAATTACCCATTCGTTTTGATTATAAAAACATAAAACATGTATTTTGGAACATGCAAAATATTGAGAAATCATTCTTACTATCTATTTATATGCATATTATCACATAAGTAGAAATTACAGTACCTATTTGCATCTATTTTACCTCAATTCATGAATGTCAATAGTAATAATAATGATTTAAGTTTGCTCTCAGAGAGCTGGAACACTGCGCATAAGCAAATCTTTCATTCCAGTGTCCAACTTGTACCTTGGCAAAAGTCTTCACTGCCTGAGTATCTGAGTATTCAGTGCGTATTTTACTATCTTAAGACCCATTAATCATTTCAGTCATTATGGAAGCTTAAATGACCTGATCCAGTTTTGGTTTCACACTAAATTGCTCTTTATTCTCTCAAGAAAAATTTTTTGCACAAGTACTGCTGAACTCAATCAGCCTTACAAGCTGAAAAACATAGTACTGAGCAAGTTAGTATAGGTCTAACTCAAAAATATATAATCTAACCTGAGCTCTTTATTGCTTTAACTTAAGTGAAACCTCTCCAGATGCAGTGTTATTACGTAATTATATAGAGTTATAAAAGCACAGAAGTCTGAGATATAAAGGATTTATTGGGATGCATTTATATTTTTCTAAACGAACTCCTGAAACTAAATGCAAAAATGCACATGTAATTACATGGCCATATTTGTATGTGCAATTACCATGATTACAAACTGGGTAAGTCCCAACAGCCAGTTAAACATCTAAAATGGTTACATTTATCCTCTCCTGATGAACCACCATCCAGCACACAGATGTTAGAAAATACAGAATGTATATATGTAGATGCAAAATATTCCCAGACAGTAATACTTGGGCCATTCATTTAAGAAGATTACTTCCACAACACCAGAAACAAGTACAGAGGTACTACCCAAAGCACTTTTTTTTTTTTAACTTCCTTTTGTTTCTGTCCAATCCATTTTAAGGTCAGAAATGAGACAGAATGGTTTGTATTCCCAGACAGTGAAGTAAGAAACAGATAGCTGGTGCATAAAATAACAAGAAAAATAACCACACGGGAAAACTGAATATAGCTGGAAGCAAAAGATGAGCCAAAATATCTTCTCTATCTGAAATTCTATTAGGTTGGACATCATTCTCAGCGTCACAAAGCTACGCTTCAGACATATTCAAGAGTGATGGTTTTCATACGCTTTATCAGCATGGTTCCAATTAAATGAATGGAAAGAAATACAACCCCACATCTTTTTGCTATCTCGAGTCACTGCATTTAAATGCCATCCCAATATATTTTTGTGTAGAATCTAACAACCAACAGTCATCCATATGGGGACGCCTTTCTGTCTGTGTAGAAGAACATATGCCAGATATGAAATGTTGACCTGTTATCACATCACGTGACGTAATTCATTTCGAGTAGCCCTGTTTACTGAATTAGTCCCTCACCGTTTGGATTTTCTCGGTCTCAGTCCTGCATTAGTCTTTCTGCACCGAAAACTCCCACTGACTACCAACAGTTTTTAGCACACTGGGCACAACAGGTCAGCCTCTGTGAAAGTTGTATTGAATTGCAGGAGCCTATGTCCCTACAGCTGGTCAGTTCACCTCCCTTTACAACTCCCTTTTACTACAAATTAAGGGGATAGAGGTGCCCCTTTCAGAGCAGCTGGGGCAGTGGGAGAGGGCAAAAGCAGAGGTCATCCTCTACACAAAAGCCAACATGCTTACTGAATAAAAACACAAAATAAAGAAGCTTATTAAGCTGTCATCAGCAGGCTAAGTCTGTGCAAAGGATGAGCCCTCCTGTATTGGTGCAGGCACCCTGGCCAGACTTTCAGAAAAATAAAAGTGTCAAGCCAGAACCTCCGCCAAAAATAAATTTCATTTATGGAGGTTGCTTAGTCAGGAACAGTAGGACCCACCTTTTTCTAGTCAGGGTCTCCAAACACTTTCCCCAGCTGGGGCTCTGTCGGCTCAGCTTGGCTCTGCTGCCAGGCTGTGGTAGGATCGCTGCCCTGGCTGCTGGAGGGCAAAATGCCCCTGTACAGACCATGCCATTTCCCTAAAAATTACAACACATTGTGAATATTTTTCTTTTTCTACAACCACAAGATCTGGAAATTTCCTCTTTTTTTTTTTTTTTTAATGAACATGAGATTTCCATTTGTCCAGGAATGAGAATTTCAAATACACCACTACCAACTATAACCTAAGTGACAGGCTCAACTGCATTACACCAGAAGTAATTTTCAGAATTCTCTCTTCTCTTTTAATTTGGACTTGCCTACACTGACTACAGTACGGCTCAAGGGCTGCCCACAATAGAAAAGAGCAATTAAATAAAATCTCACTTCTATGAAGAGTAACAGTAGTCAACACTTGACATATCCTTTCTTTTCAAAAATACACGGACACAGGGTTACTCAATAAAAACTGGTTGTGTTGAGATTGTATTTTGAACTGCTTCAGTGCCCAGGGAAAACAAAAAGCTCCCACTGGCACTGGTAGCCTTTTGATGAGCCATTTGCTTGAGCTGCTATGTTTCAAAACCGGAACAACACATTTTACAAGCTACTTTATTGCTAAGTGAATGTAATATTTTTATGCAACCAGTCGTTGGATTCACCTTTCATCCCTGGAACTCTCCAACAGTTCCTGCAAGAGCAGAAACCCCCAGCAATGCCTGATACAGCTATGATTTACCAATACATGACTTGAGATATTTGTGTCACCCCAAGACCTACTAATAACTCATGTTTTAAATATTTCCTTTCATTGTTGATAGTATATACATATATAAATATACATACATATACACACAAGCACATATCTATGTATATATGTGTGTGTATATGACATACGTATATGTGTGCTTTGATATCAAATGTATACACATTACATTTGCACCTATATTTTAATATGTTTTACACATATTTTTAAAATATATATTAAAATACTTCTATACATTGCCCCACCTACTCAGTCCAAAAACACCTGCAAACCTGTAATGTGCATCTCCCTGGAAAAAGGATGAGTTCCCTGAAATGTCTAAACTTCATAAAGATCAACCCAATGTCAACTTTCCTGCTAAGAATATATACTTCTTAGCACACAAGAAGTAAATTGATTTTCCTCCATTGAAATCCAGCAATCAAGCCCTGCAAAGTGCTGAGTTTCACTGGAAAAAAGACCTTCATACAGGGTATCCCCAGCACCATGCAGAACCTTTTGAGAGCGGGACCCAAACTGTGTGCTGACAGCTGTGAAGCAGGATTTCCTTGGCTCCTGGGTACTGGAACCTAGAGCAAGCAGTGAGGAATTCAAATACTAAACTCTAAATTCACAGCTCTGTCTAGGCTTTTATTTATAAGTGTATTATCATGATTAGCACTAAACTCCAGAAGAACTAGAAGGTACAAGAACTTCACACCTGGCACTGTTAGTGAACCTGTAATTAAACATTTTCAATAACAGAAAAATTGGAATGTAGTGCTTAGAAACAGAATTCCATGTGTGTCTAACCATATCTGTCAGTACATCTGTAGAGGCCCACAGATATCTCCATATATTTCATATGTATGTATGTGTATACATATCCATACATACCTGCTGCTCTGACACAGGTTATGTTGGCTATAATCTTATGATTTAGTAACATTATCTCCCTTTTACTTTCCCTACTCTCCTTATACTCTGAAGTGGAAAATTCTTCTACTAAAACATTTACAGGACTTTGAATTTGCATTGCACTGCACAAGCTCAAGGCCCAATCCTGCAAATATTTAGTCACACAAGCATCCTACTCTTGTAAAGCCTTCCAGTGAAGACAAACAGATCACTCATACAACCATGAATTCAATGGGAACAGGCTGATATCACTTGAGGCATAATTTCATTATCTTGTACAACAGACAGATCAGAAGCTCCCCTCACCTCCATCCACAGCCACTGCATTCAGTTCCACTGCACTCCAAGTTTAACCCTTTATCATTACATGATTTTGCATTACAAAACTTTCAAAAAACTTCTGTGCATCATATGTTCAGAAAAACTTGTCTTGGGTTCATTAACATAAATCCATCTGTGTAATTCTTGTTTCATAGGTATCTGAGTGATACAATTATGTACTTTATCATGACAAGCTTTAAAGTAAGCTTGGAGTCTCTCTGCAGCTACATAGTCCTAGAAAAAGGTAAGTCTTTCCAAACTAAGTTGTTCCAAATTTGTCCTATAACAATATAAAATACCCGTGTTTGGTGTCTATTACCTGAACTGAGCAGTTCAGCTGAGTGCAACGAAAAATAACAACTCCTTTAAAATCGGTCTAGAGTCAGTATTAGTATTAGCACCGTGCCTGTGAGAACGAGATCTTGTCAAGTCTTTTGTGGCCATCACAGAAATGAAAAATGGCAACAGAAGTCAGATGCCACAGGGCATATACCTGAACCATCAGATGATCATTTTGGCACAAAAATCCACTAATAAGATCTTTCAAAAATCCCACCTTGCATATTTGAGACAGACACTTCACAAACCAGGCCTGGAACACTTCCAAGCATGGCCCCAGCTAATGCCTGAATACACCAATGCTCTC
The DNA here is from genome assembly GCA_013399855.1 of Oxyruncus cristatus. NCBI lineage: Eukaryota > Metazoa > Chordata > Aves > Passeriformes > Cotingidae > Oxyruncus > Oxyruncus cristatus. Next base: position 1,760,474 of record VXAY01000172.1, read on the forward strand.
TGCGTCCAGGCAGCAAGAAAAAGACCACAGGAGCAGAGCTATGCCAGCCTTGGTATATCCTTCCAGGGGTCATCTCCTGCCTCCCTGGCCAACCACCACAGACCTGCCTGCCCTTTCCAAGTAGAGCTGCAGAACAGAACACAGAGAATGTACAAAAGAGCCACAATTACCTGATTCAAAGATAGGATAAGATCGGATAGGATATTTCAGCTGGTCAGTTGGAAGAGACATCATCTAGTCCAACCTGCTCACCATTTCAGGGCTGACCAAAAGTTAAACCATGTTATTAAGGGCATTGTCCAAATGCCTCTTAAACTCTGATGGGCTAGGGGCATTGACTAAGTCTCTAGGATGCCTGTTGCAGTGTTTGACGACCCTTTCTAATGTCAAGTCTCAACCTTCCCGGATGCAGCTTTGAACAATTCCCATGTGTCTTATCAGTGGATACCAGGGAGAAGAGATTTACCTAGCTACTCCACACGGGGCAGGGGGCGCAGGCAGCAGGGAGTGAACGGGTAAGTTATAAAAACCATGTGCTTCACTGTACAATTCTGTCCTGGTCATAACTAATTCCAGGCCAGGATATTGACAGGGTGGAATGGCCTTGTCCATTCATTGTTGCTCCCATGAAAAAGGCAAACAGCAAGGAAGAACTTGATCATACCCACAGCATCCTGTGGTGACCAGTGATCTCTCCAAGCCACTGTATAGAAGAAGGAATGCTGGGCTCTCTTCAAAGAAACTGGATGAGGTTGCAAGTCATCAGCCCCCATAAAGGAGAAGAAATTCAAACCAGAGTCTTCTGGAATGATTTACGTGGCACATAAAACTGAGAAGCAACCATAGAAATCATTCGACAAATGACTGGGATTAGTTTTATGAATGCTACTTTCAAAAGTAGGGACAATGTAGCCCTTTTAACTTATGTAATGGCACGTGCATTATGGAAAGCTCCTCCTGCCAGCAGCTTCCCAAGTTGAACACCCTCTGCCACCCCAAGCAATTCAATGGGAACAAAAGTTATTTGGTGACTTCAGCATCAAGATGTGCAGCTTGCCTTCCAGGGACACGAACAGTTAGAGCTGATTTGCAATTGTATCAGCTCTATGCTTCCAGCAGCTCTGGAGTTCTTGTTAACAGATCCTTTCTTCACTCTTAAAAGTGCAGGATAACATCTGGGCCTTTTGGGAAGCAGTCTCACAATAAAGAAGCACTTTGTGTAATTCTTCTTTCCTCGCCAAACCGCATCTGTCTGCTCTCACTGCCCTTCTCCACTCCACCCGAGCTCCTTGGGGCTGTGGGGACATCTGTTAGCAGCTGCGGGCTGTCTCCACCGAGCCATCAGTAGGTGGCACTGCCTGCTTTTTTCTCTCCACCCACATGAATGTCCAATCCCAACACCTTATATCAAACTACCACTAACAATTTTGAAGGGTGCTCAAGAGACTTAGATGTCTCATCTCCTTCAAGGTGTACCTACGGCAATGTCAAGCGATGAACTGACTGGGACAAAGAAGGAGCTCTATCGCTACTCCCCTGGTAGCAGTGCTGGCAGCAATTTCCAGAGGTGGCCAGCAAGAGGTGTAAACCTCTCCTGTCACTGACAAAACCTGGCAGGCTCATCTGCCTGAGACCTGAAGTTCCTCTGATCCAAATGCCATTTAAACAGACAGTGTCAGACTGATCTTGCATCATATAGTGGCCTCATTCATCTTTAGCCAACCTATCCCAGAAGAAGCTCAACTGAGCTATTTTAGAAAAGCATTAGAAAGCATTCCCAATGTAAAATGACCCTCCTACTTGCATCAACGCCCTACTGGTAAGTGTTATGCGGAGCACATGGTCAGACCCCAACCAACTCCAGCTCCAAACTGGAAGGTTAATTCTCATTAGGTACTTGGTTTTGAAAGGTTTGCTCCCCAAGAGCTGGGAACCTCTGCTGCCTCATCCAAAATTCAGAATCACAAATTCTCCATGTACTCATCCAGCTAGTATCTGCAATTGCAGCACTTTTCTCAGGCCAGCAGTTCTCAAAGATGTGATGATCAAAGTCCACCCAGACACAGATCAAGACTTATTGCTGGGAATCCTGCACCACCGCCACCACAAAAGGGATTCAGTGCCCACCTGCTGGCAACAGGGAAGAGGTCCCTGAGTAGTTGTTTCCACCATAGCATGATCTCCCCTTCCCCCAGTCTTCTGTGAAAACAACTGTGGATTCCTGCAAGAAGGATCGTGAAGGACCAGACCTTCAAGAGTCCATACACTCCCTATGTGAATGTGTTTGCACAGGAAATTAATTGTATATTGACTTTCTTCAGACTTGGAAAGATTGTCTATTTCCACCTGCAATAAGCAAACTGGATACAAAGCTTTATTATTTTAATTCTCACATTAAAATTAAAAGTGCCCTATCCTGTTGGCTATGCATATGTATAGGGAAACCATCAGGGTAAAAACTTCTGTTGATTATCACATGTAAAGAAAATCTTGTTTAAAAATAGGTATTTAAAAATATTGTGATTCGCTAGCACATCTTAAGTCTATTTGTCAGCAGCAAGTGATGCATTATGTGCAGCACTATTTTACTCAATTAATTTTCCAAGAAACAAATATTCTCACTGTCATCATGACCACTTAAAAAAATCACTTACAAATACAATAGAACTAACTGAACCAATTCATACAGAGACTGTTTTGATATTTGGATGGTGACTTTTTTAGTGCAGATGCCACGTTCATATTTCATCTGCACGTTTTAACTTTACACTAAAGATAAATACACCAAATACAACCGGCTCTGTCTGGGCAGCCAGCAAGCCATTGGCGCTGTTAGCAGCTAGTGTCTTCCATCAGCCTCAGACAAAGCCAACCCTTTTCCCTGAGCTTTTGTGCGTATTTTTAAGAAAGCGGTAGCTCCTTCTTAAATGAATCATTGTGAACTCACACTGGAAGTGCTGATAAATAGCTCACAGAAATAAGCTTACACTTTTACAAACATCTGCAGTTTCAGACCTTCCCTCCCCTTCTCTTCAGTAATGCAAACGAAGAAAGAATGGCAACACCCTTAATTCTGATACTCCAGGGCTATAATTACATTATTACAGTAAATCAAACATTGCCTTTGTGTCACTACAATCGTGCTCGTTGTTAGGAATTAACTGCAAATGGTTTGATTTTCTTTTCTTCCTCAAATATGGGCAGGGAGGAATTAAAGCACACTAAATCATCTTCCCCACTAAAACACACGGAAAGTCAGAGTTCAGACAGCACCATTTGAATTCTTCAAGAAAAGAAACCACAGTATGGAGGGAAAGAGATCGGGCACCGCATTTGACACAGAGCGACTGCAAAGCAATTAGCGGGCCACTAAATCCTCTGTTACAATAAATCAGTGACCCAATTCCCCCTCTTTCCCAGTGTCCTTCATTATAAAATCAACTTTAATGAACTACCCCTCTCTTCCCCACTCCAAAGCAAATATATTTCCACTGCAGCCTGCACCTGCCCTTCCCAGCGGCTGCCGCTCCAGGGAGCCTCGGGCAGTTCCAGACTGAAGGGGCAAGGGGGGCAACGACCCAGTGCTGGCCCTTCGTGCAAGTGAGGGGCAGAGCACAGAAATAAAAACAGGAAGGCAAGCTGCCTTTGCCTCAGCATTGCCTAATGTGAAACCACTCTCCCTCTTGTTGGTTTTCCGCGTTTCTTTTGCTAGACTTGATTCACCACATCTGCCAGGGCTGACACATCTGGCTCCTTCCCCAGGCAGAGGGCACAGTGCATATGTCAGCATGTAGTCTGAAGGCACTGGTACTTTCTGGAAAGAGCTCTTTTCCCTTCTATCATATATTGTACAATAATCAAGTCTTTTAAAAAGGATGGCTAAAAAAAAAAAAAAAAAAAAAAAAAAAAAAAAAAATGTTTTGAGAGAATTTTAGCTNTGACAAGAGACAGGCCAGAATGAGAACTGCTGAGACAGTAAAGAACAAGCCTGTTATCTTACAAACTACACTTCAGGCTGTCAGCTGCCAGAGATTTACAGGAAAATCCCCTTTCCTAGGACTGAACCGACACAAAACTTTATTTCCAGCAAAAGAAACTCAAGAACTTACTCACCCCGACTAGCCCCTGACCGGGGCCGGGGATGCTCTGGAAAGGCAGGGAGGGTTATAGCTCAAGGCAGGGCGGCTGCCGGCAGCCTGCGTGGATGGGTCCCCGGGGCCGCTCCCTCCCACGCCCGCAGCGTGGGGAGGCGGAAGAAGACTCGCCTCCAGCAGCCCCGGTTCGCCTCCAGCCCCGGGCCGGGGCCGCGGGGACCCCGCCGGCCGCAGCCGGAGGGGCGACCGGGCGAGTGCCGCCGCCCTGCCCAAACCCTCCCGGTTCCCCCCACCTGCCCCAGCCGGGGCTGCTGCGGGCTGCCCGCGAGCCTTGCCCTCCCTCGGCACGGCAGGGTGGCAGGAGGGTGGCATGTCCTTCCTGCTATTTATAGCAGCCGACTCGTATTTGGGTATGCCGGGAGTCGCCTGGGAAGAGGGGAAGGAGTAAAAACGAGGTAAGAAGCATAGGCAGGAAAGCTCCCGGCCCTTGCTGGCCCAATAGATGTGGTGTCGTGCCTTTGACATCCGTAGCTAGTGCGGTCCTCCAGCTCCGATAGGAGCTGAAGCGCCTGTCAAGAGCGAGGGGAGGGGAGGAGACGCTGGCTTTTGAACTGATTCCCTTCGCCTCGGCAGCAAACCCCGGATAGTGAATTCTAAGCCCTGGGTCGGCTTCAGTTGAAAACAAGTTAAAAATCCATCATGAGGTCGGCCGATTCTGTCCTCTTTGACATTTTAACAGAGACATAATCAATACAAGTCATGTTGTTTGCCGGTGCCCATTTTCTGCACCACTGCATGACACTAGAGACTTGCTCCTGGCCCACAGTGCTGCCCCAGCAGCGCCCAGACAGACAACGTCAGGTTGATTTTTACAGTCTCCTTTCAAGGTAATGCCTTATACATTCGACCCTCACTCAGGCCACAGCAACCCTGTGCACCCCTAGAACACAGCATGTTAAACAAGGGGGAGAGATGTCTGGGGGCTCAGGAGTCTCCTGCTCCCAGCCTGGCAGCACTGCCAGGGCTGAAGTTGCCAGAGGGCAGGCAAAAGAAAATGCAACCGCAAAATCAGAACAAAACTGAAAACATGTTTCTGATTTAAGTGAAATCTATTTTTAAATTGGGTGGCATGTAAATATGAAAGCCCTAATTAACAGACAGGATTTTTGCCCATGAGAGCATTTTCCCAGCACGGAGGCTGGGCGTGTTTCTTCCAGTGCTGGTGGAAGCGCCTGCTCATCCTCCAGCTGCTTCTGCTCCAGCACCCTGCCATGGGACACCCCACATCTCACTTTTGCTTCCCCCTCCAGAGTCTGTCTACCTGACATCCCAGAATGGAGGAGTGAATTACTGCGGCTCCTCCAAGGTCTGCTGTGAGGGGAGCAGGATTATGGGCAGCTTCAACAGCACTATCGGAGGACACCCCTGTCTGCACATGCAGGGGACAGACAACACACCCCCCTTCCATTTTGAGGGGGGATGGCTCCAAATTAATTTTTCCAGAGAAGAAAACTACACACGAGTAACATGGGAAAGAAACACTTGTGCCTACCAAAATGACTCACAACTTTAAAAACACACACTTCAAGTTCAACCTGGCCAACTCGCTTACACTCAGCAAAAAAAANGTCGCTTACACTCAGCAAAAAAAAAAAAAAAATCTTGGGGGGAAAGAAACATCCTCGCAGAGCTTACAATTAGGGTGTGTTTCCTGCTATCAATACAACCAGTAACGATAGCTGCAGCCAAGCATGGCTTTCCAAAAAGAATTCATCCCAGCACAACAGGAGTAACTAACATCCTTCCTAAGAGCACAGGCTTTTGAGTATTGCAAGATGTTGTTCACCCTATGCATTATAGGTGGACCTAGCACCACAGAGGAAAGAATTTGGAAATAGGAAGGAAGGAAGGAAGGAAGGAAGGTTGGCTAATATCTATTTTCTTGCCATGGATAAATAATGACCAGCCTTTCTTTGAACAGTATATGAAACTCGAGAGCTTTGATCGCTGGGACCCGAAGTTCTCGTGGGGGAGCTGGTACTCCTGCTGCAGCTGCTGAAGAAGAAACACAAAACTCCTTTACCCGATTCAGTTCAAAAAACACCTACTGTGAGACCGTCTGGTCTAACGTTCATTTTTTATTCTACTGCAACGCTCATGCTATGCGAAACGCAATAGGAATTTCCATACCAGCATTTACATCCAAATGGACCCGCTGAGATTCATGCTGATGTGTAACAGTCCTACAATGCAGCCCCTTCTGGCAAGTGCGGCGGTGCCGGCGCACCGGCCAGCAGGACTCACACCCGGCCCGTCCTGGGTGAGCACGCCGTCGGCCGATCCGTGTGCCGGGGCTGAGTGGAATTAGCAGGCGCCGCCGCCGAGGCTGCGCCCGCCGGGAGCCCCAGCAGAGGCTGCCGGGGTGACCCTGCCGCCGCCTTCTCTCCGGGAGTGCCCGGAGCCTGCGGCTCTTGCATTCAAGTCGGCCTGTATTTCCCGCATTAGTGGAGTACTTTTGGATCTCCGAGTTCTTCCTCAGCCTTCTCCCTCGCCCCTTTCCCCGTTTTAATATTCATTTTGTTTACGAGGAAGAGAGATCAGAGAGCGAGCGGCAGGGCCGGCCGCCGCGGGGGGGATGCCGGGCGGCAGGGGCAACGCGCCGCATCCCGCACCGTTCCCAGACCGTGCCCCCGGACCCGGCCAGGGCGATTCACTTGTCAACGGGGGGTAAGCACCACTGCTGCCAGCGGAAAGCGTCCATCGACGCGACTCCTGCCTTCCCCGCGGATATGTGATGGGGAGAAGAGGTGCGGAGCCGCCGTGCCAGGGACAGGGACATCTGTCTCGGCAACCGCCGGCCCCCACCGCGCCTCTCGGCGGGGTTGCGGCTCCCCACGGAACAGGGCAGGGGATGTGTGTGCAAATCCCCAGGAGCTCCGAGGCACGGTCCCGGCCCGCTCCCCGCGCACGCTGGGAGTGGTGGTGGCAGCTCCGACAGGTTGCCCGCGGCAGGACTAAGAAAAGGGCGGAAAACCAGCGCGATCCACCCGCGCCCGACCCGCGTACCTGCAGGACGTTGGCGTGGCGCAGCCGCTGCAGCAGGATCATCTCTTTGACGATCTTGTACGCGGCCAGGCGGTAGCAGTCCCCCAGGGCGGAGAACTGCCGCACGCAGTGGGCAATGTCGTGCCCACCGAAGTCCACAGCTTTCAGAGCCACGGCCAGCGTGCGGTTGAGCACCGCCTTGTAGACCGCCTTGGTGTACCCCGAGCCCAGGTACTGCACGCCGCTGACATCGCGGATGTCGCGGCAGCCCAGCAGCGGCGGCTCCAGCGAGAGCTCGGCCGAGGCGCCCGCCCACGGCCCCGCCGCCGTTCGGCCCCGCGGCCCTG
>VXAY01000172.1:1768807-1856865 GCA_013399855.1 Oxyruncus cristatus
TAGCGGGACACGGGGAGGGCGGGGGGGGATCCCCGTCCCGCTGCCCCCGCCGACGCGCGCTGATTGACAGCCCGGCCCTTCCCGCGGCCCGGCCGAGCAGCAGGGGGGCCTGGGAAACGTAGTCCCCCGGAGAAGTCCCGCCGNTTCCTACGGGTGTCCGCGCAGCGCGGAGAAAGTCGTCCCAGCAGGGGTTTGTGCGGGTTGCCCTCGTGTCCGCCACCCTTCAGGCAGCCATGGGGTGTGGGGGGGTGTTGTGAAAGCACCCACGTACCCACAGAGCCACACAAAGGAGGGAGGCTCGATACTTTTTCTCCACCAAAACAAGCGAAAGGAGGCGGCTGCGGCCGGGAGCTATTGGGTTCGTCATTCGGAGTGAAAATTGCATCGGTCGCGCCCTCTCCAGCCGCGGCACAGGAGAGGAGAGAGGGGATGGGGGTGCGTGTCACCCATTGGAAAGTACGGCCACAAATCACGGGCTCGGCAAGGGGTAGCCCCTGCCCTGCTGGAAATGTGAATTGCAGGGGTGAGCGCTAATGACATGGTTATCCATCAAGCCCACATTACGATGCTGTTAGCAACTAATTAACAAATACAATCAGCCCGCCAAACTTGCACAAAGGAGAGATCATCAACAAGAGAAAAGCCGTAAAGAGTCAGGCGAGGCAAAGTTCACCACAATGGAAGCGGGAAATCATTTCCAATAAGAGAAAGGGACGACACATTTCGGTAATACACATCGGACAGACAGGAGAAAAAAAAAAAGAAAAAACAAACAGCAGTGGTTCCCGGGAACCAGCGAGCTGTGATCGCCAGCGCTTCCTCCAGTGCCGACAGAAAACGGACCTCATGGAACCTCAGCTGCCGCTGCCGGCGCCCAGACCCGCGGGGAAGCGCCCGGGGACCGGAGGCAGCGGCGAGACCGAGAGAAGGCTGGCGGAGGCAACCTCGGCAGGGGATGTGGAGACGGACCGTCTCTCCCAGCAGCCTCGGAGCCTTTCTGTCGCTGCTTCCCGAGAGCCCTCCGCAGGCACCGGGAGCACGGCCCGCACACGGGGTGGGCAAAGGCACGGACTGCTGCGGGACCGGGCGTCCCATCCCCGCGGGACTTCCAAGCCTGGCACTAGCCGCTGCTGAAAAGTGACGGGAGGGCGCGTAATCACCAATTAAAATAAAAATAACAACTGGGGGATGGGGGCGTGTCTGTACCCGGCGGGGCACCAGGCTCCCGGGCGCCTAGCCCAGCCTCCGCGGGCGCTCCGCTCCCGCACCCCGCTGCGGGCCGCCCCGCCGCTACGCGCTCCGCCCGCCGGGGCAGTGCCACCTGCCCTCCCCGCGGGTGCGGAGACCATGGGTCGGGGGGAGGCTCGCTGCGGGTGTTGAAAAGTCGGAGTTTTATGCTTGCTGCATCCCTTTTTTTTTTTTTTTTTTTTTTGAGGGGGAGGGGGAGGGGGGAAGAAGGTGGTTTTTTTGTGCTTTTGGGAAGATTTTTTTTTTTTTTTGGTTGGTTGGTTGTTTTGGGGGGGTTATTTTGTTTCCTTCCCCCCCCCTTTGTTTTGTTTTCTTGTAATCGTTTCTGTTCTTATGTAGTGAGAGCAGCGTTTTACCTTTCAGCCACGCCAAGGCAGATTGGTTGCGGACTTCCCGAGGCAGCTCGTTCCCGCTGCGGTCAGTGGAATTGCACGGGTGTAGAGCACGCGTTGCAAGCCGAAATTTTTTTTTTTTTCAAAGTAAGCGGGCTCATAACGCTATGAAATGAGTTTCCAGAGATGTTGTGACACCTGCAGCCCTCCCTGGTTTGAGTGGGATCCCCCCAGTCCCCGCAGGCGACGGGAGGCTCGGGTTGCCTTCCCGCGGTAGGTGTGGGAGATCTGACTGTACCGGACCTCCCCCGCTGCGGAGCCCTTCCTCCCCCGACCCCTGGCAAGGCAGAGGGCTCTTGAAGAGATGCCGTGCAGTATTACCCAGCCGATCATCCTAAACCGTGCGTTGTAGGCCAGACCACCGCGGAGGGGGCCTCCGGTGCGCTGTTAACGCGGCGCGCAGAAGGCGCGCAGCCGCCGCGCAACCCGCCGTCCTCCACGTCCTCCGGGAAAATCCCGGCGATTTGCCCGTGCGCTTCAAACTTGCACGCTCGGCCGGATTTACGGCTTGGTTGATACGAGCCAACACGTTCTATTATTGCACAGACAGAGTCAGAATACAGTCGGCGCGGTTGTGCAAGCCGACAGAGGAGGCGGCCCTGGAATCGTTACCAGCACGTGGTGTGAGCTCAGCGGAATATTGCTCACAGGCCAAATCGGAGGCAACCCGAGGCCAACTGCCTCATGGAGGGGGGAGCCGGCTTCTCCCAGGGGCCGAGCGCGCTCGGAGTGTGGCCCTGGGGAGGAAGGCAGCCCTGTGGGAGCGGCTGAGGGCCAGCACGGAGCAAGGGGAGATCCTGATTTACCAGGTACCTCGCATGGTACCCGCACCCCTGGGTGTTTGGAGGAGTGCACATCTTCCCGAGGCGGAGGCAGTGCCCGCTTTTCCTGTAGGACGGGAGGGAGAAGTCCGCAGTGACATGAGGAATTCCCAAGCGCCGCAGAGGCTGCGCGCCCGCGGAGTTTGCGCGCCCACTGTGTTTGCGCAGTTTACGGGAACACAACTGGACCGCAAAACAGATGCTCCGTAACAGCCGGCCACCTGTTTTTCACATCATGCTCCATCTCAAAGCCGGTTTTCTTCATTATATCCCTCCCGACAGATACCATGAAATACATCACTCATTTAGATATGGGAGCCGGCCTCTGGAGGATGATTTGCGCGGAGCAACACTTTGATGTTGAGAGACAGATTTCAAAAGACAGAAAGCCCCTTCGATGTTTCTAATTACCCCGAGCCCGGGGCCTGCCACTGATTAGGGCGGCGGTGCCGGGGCGATGCCGAGGCGGCGGCCCGCGGGGGCACAGCCCGGCTCGGCTCGGCTCGAGCTGGTCCGGCTCGGCCCGGTCCGGCTGGGCGAGGAGGGGCAGCCCGCCTCCTCAGTCCGCCCTGCCAAGGAAAACGACACGGGTGCATCAGCAGAGCTAAAGCCAACAGTGAGCCTCGTCCCGTGCTGGCGTGAGAAGGGGGCAGCAGCCTTTGCTGCGCCCCCAGCGCCTCCCAGCCACGGGAGGAGGTTTGCGAGCAGGCGGTATCTGCTCCCGCAGCCAAGACTCTTTTGCAAGAGGCTGCGCTGAAAGCATTACAGCCCCTGCTAACACTTCTGCTCACATGCGAACCTTTTATCTCGGCAGCGCAGTTGGAAAATCTGAATCACCGCGGAGAGAGTGAGGACTGAAGGGTATTTTTTCATATGCAACAAGCTGCTCTTTATTTGATCTTCACAGCCCCTATTGCTATCAATATTCCTAAAGCTGAGGAATCACATATGGAAAAATTAAAACCATGCTACCATGCTAAATAAGATTAAGATCGTGGCAATGCATTGACTGCTCCTTGGGGAAATAATTTTGTTGCTGCAGAGACATGGCCATCCTGGAGACAAAGCTTGTGTTTCAGGAATGGGTGACGGGAAAGATGTTTGGGAGTCAGCCTCCAAACCCAACTAGGAGCCATCTAAACTGCCCATGCTCCTGTCCCCCTCTGTGCTCCCATCCTGGCATCACTAGTCTATGGAGTCAATGAAATTTGCTAAGCTAAGCTCCACTATCCCTGTCTTACAGTTACAAGCAGGCATCTTCAAGCAAGTCCCACTATTGGTCTCAAGGGATTTTGATGGCAGGCCCCAAAAAGAAAGTCCCACATTTTCAAGCATCAGTAACTTCAAGATCTCACTTAAAAACCACAGCTGAAAACCAGGAGCCAGAATCATTGAGAGCTTCTCCTGAGGAAGTTTGTTCTTCCAGTAGTGTCCTGTGCTCACTTTATTCCCCTTTGACAATGAAGGAGTTATTTTTTTTTAAAATTGCTTCATAACCTTTTGAATTCCTGGCCATCTGTTCTGGCTGCTGTGGAAGGAGAGCTTTCTTGGAAAGTCCAGCCTCAGACATGAGGCCAGAACTCCCTTGAAAACAGAGTCCATGTCCTGCATGCCTTTTTGCTGAGGAGTCCTCCATGTCCAATCTCTCCGTCATTCCCTGCTTTGGCAAGGATTTGTCAGTTTTCAGCTCAGGGTGGAAAGCTTCTCTTTCCTCAGGGATGGGGGCCAGCATTGGACCCTTGCACATGTATATTTTGTAGTCTTTTGTAAGGCAAAATCTTTATAGGGCTTTTTACTTTAAGCAGGGTCTCTTTTTCTGATGCTCTTTCTTCCTTTTCTCTCAGGAAACCCATTCCCATGTATATTTGAAGGAAGCTGAGATACAGCCAATTGTATTAGTTCTGGCTGGAGCAAAAATGCATAATGAAACACTGGATGTGTGGTATGACTCCAAAATAAATGGTCACTAGCAGAGCCAGCAAAAACCTCCGAGCTCAGATAGCCTGCGAAAAAGGAAAAGCTTGGACTTTACCTGCAGTGCTCTGCATTTTTTAAAAGGAAAAAATGAACACTGGGGTTTATAGAGCTTGGGAAGAGACGCTGGGGCACTGAGCCTTTTTCATTACTTTTGTGAATTGTGATGATTCTTGCATTTTTTTGTGAATACAGCATCTGTAAGTGGGAGAAAGTGTTTTATCTCCTAACCTGTTATTCTCAAAGCACAGCAGTTTGGTTTTTATGTGCCAGATGTCAGTGTGCCCTGATTCTTCAGGCAGTTGGGATTAAAGCTTCCCTGTATCAGAGAGGTGTTATAAGGATAACTCAGTTAATGTATGTGGAAATCTGGTACTGCAGCGATAAAGACCCTGTAAATATTTACACAGACAGACAAGCTCATGGAAATTTTACATTATTAGCTTAACTTCATTACAAGGAAGTAGTTGAGAAAGTCAGCAGTATATTACATTCACTTTCTTTTTTAATTAAACATTGACAACACATCTGGTGCTGCTTCAAGCCACAAGATTCAGAGGGTCACTCTTTTCAATATTTTACAATCTGCAGGGAAATATCAAGTCTCAGGCAAAGGAAAAAAAAAATTAACATAGCTGCTATAAGAATAAATCTTGCCAGTCAGACCTTTTACACTTTTAAGAGTTAATAAAATAGTGAGTAAAGAACAAGCAGAGAAAATAATTTATTTGGACATTCAAAAGCCTTTTGATAAACACCCATACAAGAAACTGTTAAGGAAACTTGGTAACCACAAAGTGAGAGGTAAAGTCCTGTCATGGATTAAAATCTGGTTATAAATGGGTGTGGAATAAATAGCCAATTCTAGTAGGGAAAGAGATTAATAATGAGGTGCCCTAGAGAGCGGGACTCAGACCAATATTGTTTAATGCTTTATTAATAACCTGGGGGTGAATAGTGAAGTGGCAAAAGTTGATGTCAATAGAAAAGTACTCAGCTTAGGTCAGGAGCAACTCCAGAAGAGTTTAATAAAATGGCAGGACCATGTACGGAAGTATGAGGGTAGCTTGGAAAGTGCCTTCAAAACCTGCATCAGTGGTTCTGCTCTTCCTGGCTTATGTGCCTGTCCCACGTCTCTGCAAAGGTGAGGGTAGGTAAGCAAAGGACAGGCAGATGTTTCTCAAGTACTTTTTCACTCCTCCCAGTTATGCCAGCTCCCCTAGTTCATTATGCCAAAAAGAAAGACTGAACTCCCACATGGCAGGCCCCTCTACCAGTCTCTGAATAATATCTCCATGAGCTCCTCAAATAATTGTTTAAAAAAACCTAGTGTGGGTTCCCATGGCTGAACGTCCCCAGAGGACATGCCAAAAGCTCTAGAGGTCACCTCTCACAGCCATTTCAAAAATTGTGTGTTCGGTCTGATGAGCATGACATGGCAGCAAGCCTCAAGTCCACTTGTTCTAAGGACATAAGCTCCTGAGTGCTGCCTTGCACGTGGAAAAACAAAACCTGCCCGCACAGCTGGATTGCAAGTATCTATATGAACATAATAGTCACATCATCTAATGCATAACAGGATAAAAGCACAGGTAGCCTGAACTCAGTGCCACTGAGCTTCTGGGTGAGTTGTTTAGGTGAGTTGTTTACTCTGTGGCTTTTTGTTCCCACTGATTTCACTCCTGAGGTGTGGCTGCATCTTGCTGAACTGTGTTGATGTGAATTGTGGCAGCATGAACAGGCACAGGCCTGAATTCACATTGCAAGCTCAGCATTTGAGGCCGATACACAGATAAATGTATTAGCAGCACTCTGGATGACATTTGATGGTATCTTTGTGTAATCTTGTTGCTGTCAGTCCTCAGTTACAACTGTTCTGTCTTCTCCACAGTGCCACCCAAACACAGTGCAGGTTTTTGAAGGTAAATGACATTCATGGAAATTCAAATGGCTGTTTTTCACATGGATTTATTATTGTTTTGTTTTTACCCAGTGGGTCATTTCCAAGGATACTATTCTGGAAAAGAAAGCAGCTCATAAAGAAAGATTTTTAAAAATCCTCTTGATATGACTTGTAAAGTATTTTGAAGTACCAGCGATAAAAGAAATTGTTTTTAAATCCCCTCTTTCATATGATGATTTATATTACATTAGAAATGCCCTGTGTCCCCAGCATTGGGACTCTGGAGGAGTAGGTGGGGTGTCAGTGCTGCTCACAGAGGGCTCTGTTGCCAAAGAGAACTGAAAGGCATCACACCACAGGTGGGAAGTCCACATGCACATGGGAAAGTAATTTATCTCTGATACTGCAGCACCCAGGAGACAACCCTGGGCTTCCCCCTCTCAGTGAATCGCACTGCCTTGCCTTGTCCCCACATTTGTAGTTCAATCCAAGCTCTCCATGGCTTTTAGACACTCTTGGGATTCTCTTATTTCTTTTTTTCATAGTCTGAAATGAAAACCCCTATACAGATGCACATAACATCCATTCAGCCTAAGACTGTAATGCAGTGGGGTGGGCTCATGGTGTGAGTAGGCTTTGTGTGCAGAGCCTTACAAATTCACATCAAATAAGGACCTGCTTGAAAGTGAAGGAACATCTTCAGCAGTGCTGGTCTAATCACCTGGCGTATGGAACCAGGGATTCTACCAAGGTGAGATTTTACAGGCCCGGGGTGTGTGCTGTCTTTGCTGCTGAGCCTGAGGCACAATTCTCTCTGGTCTTGGTTCTTGCAGTTATGGGAGGCCAACTGTTCAGGCAATGTCATGGTAATACTTGCAGTAAGTATAATACTACACGAGCATAGTGTGCAGTCATGCAAACGTGAAAGTGACTAAATGTCTTGGAATTGATGGTTTAAAATCGGTACGTTTCACTATTAGCACCATCACTTTTCTCCATCCAAAAGGTTTGGGAGCTTGTCCTGGGAATCAGGATAGGACAGAGTCAAGGGCAACCCGTGTCCCTGGGCAGCTGCAGCATTAAAGCAAGAAAGACTAAAACTCAAGTGTGGGACTTCAAACCACTGAGGCAGAGCTCTAGCATTTCCTTGGAAGTGGCTGCCCTCTGCCTGCCTCACTACCCTGGTGTGGTGGGAGGTACAGTTTTCTCTGATGTGTCTTTACCACTCTTCAGGCTCTGCTTGAGGTCTGCTTGTCCTTCCCATCTTCACCACTGAGCCTGCTTCTCCCAGCACACTCCAGTTTTCCTCCACGCAGCAAGCCCCTCCAGTCATCACTTCTGATTCTTCCTCCTGCCAGCAGAGAATATGGCAGTTTCTCAGCCATGGCCTCCTCCTCCACCTCCTCATCCTCCTACTCTGCCCTTCAGTGGATTGCAATGACTGCGTGCAGTGACTGAACCACTTATAGCAGGGCAGTGCTGATTTCTCTCCTCCTTTTTCCCAGGACAATAAGCAAAGCTGGCATTTTGTTAATCCAGGTATAATTAATCACCACCAATGTTTTTATTTTAATTCCTCTGTTTCCATAGTCTTGAAGAGCTTTAGGAGCTGTGAGCTTTTGTACATCATGGTAGAAGATGTGGATATTTTGCCAGGCCATAAAATCCTTTCCAGCAGTAGTAGTTTTTTAGAGGGGTTAAACAATTTTGGATTAAAATCAGGACAGAAATAGAAAGGGCAGACTGGAGAGGTACAGAAAGTGGTTGTCTGAATCTTAGTTGTTCCAGCAGCACAGAACAATGGAAAGGAGCAGGAGCAGAGTATTTTGTACTCAGAAGATGATTTCTTGCTATTTGCCAGTTCACAAAGTCATGGCAAAGAGGAAGACCTGGATCTGTAATTTATTCCTCTGCCTTGGTATCTACCTCCAAGGATGCTGGCAGGCAAGATAATTGCTGTAGTTGTTCTTAGAGAGGGGAATGTAGTAATTTCTGTGAGAGAACCCAAGACTGCATCCAGGAAATATGTCAGGTCACTTTACAGCCTTTCATTTGAATAGACAAGATGTTTGATTTGTTTCTCAGAGTCACTTTGGGAAAAAAAAAGGCATGTGAAAATGTCAGAGAATTTCCTCTTTCCTTTTCCCACCCAAATACAAAATCAAATAAAAGCAAACACATGGGACACAAATATAAGAGCAGCCCCCTCTGCACATATTTGCTGTGATACACAGGCTGTTTCCAGATGTGTGGATTAGACCTCATCCAACTACTGCTTAAAGCTCGGCCTTAGCATATACATTGAACAAGTTGGAAACTTCTGGGGAAACTAATGCACTCAGTGGTCAGAATCCTTCCTTCAGCTGTGATGTTGGTCACTGCATCTATTCTGTGACCCTTTTGCCATGTCTTCATTCCAGCTAGACCATTTTGAACCCTGCTAAAGTAGAAATTTAAAGTCCTTGGAGTGTAATTAAAAATGAAAAATACATTATGTGATTTTTTTTGTCTTTTGCCTGAATATTTTTACTGCTGGTAGAGTATAGACAGGAGACTACATGATGAGATCCCCTCCACCATGATGGGAGGGACACTCCCTCCACTCATAATGGGCTGATTATTAAAAACTATTATGGAAATTATTCTGTATTCCAGTGGTTTTTTTCAGCTGTTGCATAAAGGCATTGAGTCAGTCCCTGGTTAAAAAATGAATATAAGAAACAGAGACACACAGCACACACATTGTCAGCAGTTGGGGCACGTTTAACAACACGAAAGGAGGATTTAAAGCCCTTTCTTCTTTTATCAACTTTAGGAAAGTAGATGCAGTGACTCAGAGGTGGGGGGGAGGTGCCCAGTGGGTTTCTGCAAGGCCAGCCGAGCCCTGAAGATGGCTGCAAAGTCAGGCCCTTCTGGGATGCTCACACCTGCGTGGCTCAGCACATGGCCCACGGGAATGGGAGCACCCTGACGCCATGACTGGGGGAGACTGACCAGCCAATAGGGTTCAGACACCCCTTCTTTAGGGGTTGAAGGGATTTATGGGGATTTTTCAGGTAATATACTGTTATTCAGGGGAAAAATAAAACCAAACAACTCTGCCCAAAAAAACATTAAAATTGTTTAAGTCCTCAAATCTAGGTTAATTCTTGAGCCACCTTTGAATCTAGCAAAGTCATATTGATCTCAACTGCTTTGACAGAAATGCTGAGAGTTTTATATTCTTTGAGCACCCCAGTACATTGAAAATATTCCAGAGAGATTATTAGGCTCTCAGCTACTGCTCCAATTCACAGAAATTAAACCTTCCATCATCTGGTTTTTATATTTGGAAAATGTCAGCTATACTTCCTATCACGTATATTGTTGCTTCAATGCACTGAGCCTTCTGTGAATTTCAAAACACATAACTCAGCTCTCAAGCATTTCTTTTGTAAATATTGATAATGGTTTCAAGTTCTTTATTAAATAACTTTTTAATGAGTTTGAGGACAAAGAACTATTTTTTCACAGTCTCAGAAAGATAAGAATCATAACATATCTTTCTGTACCATGGAACACATGGTTCTCAATACCTCATTGTGCAGCATTGGCTTTCCTCACTTTAAAAAAGTTTACTTAAACAAAAAAAGCCCCACAATTATGAGAAATAAAATCTAAGCAGACTATACTAAAATGTCCAAAATCACATGCAAATGCTATGTGACAGCTTTGCAGGTCAGTATGTGCTGACATTTGGAGCAGCATTAGAAAGCTCCCTTTAATCCAAGCAAGAAGAGCTACAAAATGCCACCATCACTGCTTAATTCGGTTCAGTGTATAGACTCTCCTGGCTCAGCATTATTTATTGCCTCTGTTTTTACCAGAAAGGATCCCTCTATATATGCTTAAGATCGAAGACAGTAAAATATTACAGCAAGGTTCACTAGGGGAAGTTTCCAGGGAGAGGTTTTTTATCAGTTTACAGACATGGTCAAAGTCCTGCAGGAGAACTCCTCCTTGGAGCAGGCTGTAAACAATTTACATGGGAAGGTAAGAGGAAGTCTTTAGGGTGCCTTGGAAAATATTAAGTTAAAGAAGTTCTGACCTCTATCTTCTAGATCTGGCCCAGAGGACTGATGTTTACCAGCGAGTATGCAGCTCTATAGGAAACTACATACTGTCAGTGAAAGTAGGTTATTTTTTTAATACATTTCAATTAGAAGTTGGACTGGTTAGCAGTATACTAAATCAAATATGCTGTACAACTAATTTTCTCTATAAAAAGCCAAATGTTTACCTTTGAACTTAAAAATGTTGCCTTCAGGCAAATAGTGTTCCAGCCAGCTGTAGTTTAAATGCATGGTGCATGTAGCTTGCTTCTTCATTCAACACTCAAAATCATTCATGTTTGCTAAGTGGAATTAAAAGCCAGCAAGGAACAGATTACTGGTCCCCTGATAATAGCCTTTCTTCTCACACATTCCCTTGAAGACTTTCGGGTCTAATAATAACATTTGCCTGTGCTGATCCCATTGACAGCCTGAGACCTTAATGATGATCCATTTGAAATGTTAATACTTAGTTTTATTTGCATGGTTATTCGAGGGAATTTGTATTGAACCGTTTAGCTGTGACTAAAAACAGAGGTCAAGAAACAAACAAGAAAGTTTAGGTGATTTTAGGTGGTGTTTTAGGTTCAGCTCAGGGCTGCATATGTTGCCAAAATTATGCTTTCCCTGCAGGCTAGGAGAAACATCTCAGGCACTCCAGTCTCCACCTGAGCAATTGTTTTTGTTAAAATTAAATACAAAGACGTGCATTGGCACTGGTGGCTGGGGGGTTTTGTTCATTTTTTTCTGTGGCCAGGATGACAACAAAGCCACAGAACATTTGTATTAAACATGAAACCAAAATATAAGGGCTGGTAAAGGAGCTGTTGTTGATTACCAGCTAAAGGTTCTTATTTGCATCTATTATTTTAATGATGCTGAGACATACCTGTCGTGTCTAGGACATGTTTAGGGCACCAAGTGCATTCCAAGGATATCTTTTCATCCGTTTCCAGTTAAGAAGTATGTATTACTGAGTTATGATTTAGAAGAACCATTCAATCTTTCATCTTTGTCATTGTGCCAACATATGGGAAATTAACTCATCCTAAAGAGCACCTGCAATTCTCATTAAGATACACCTAATGTCACCCATTGCTTTTCAAACTCCAAAAAGGGCCTCTCACAATCTACCTGCTTCAAATTCCCTGAGGTTTTATTGGCTCAGAACACAGATTACTTGTCTTGGTATCTGGGATTTCCTTCCTTTTGAACAGGAACATAAAAACACAAAGAAAGCCTAAATTCAAGTAATGTGAAAATATTGGTTTTGATTCCAACCCATACATTCAAAGTTACAGCTGAATGTCTGACTTTAACTTGAAATGTGATGCCCTGACTCTGTATATGATCTTGTGGCATATAAAACGTTTGGAAGCCTTTGAAAAAACGGAAATATTCTTGGCTTTGCTTGTACTCTATTATTATGCTTTCTTTAATGCATTTATAGTTGGCTCAATTGATCTTTACATATATCAAGCTTGGGTAGCAAGTTTCAGGACTCATGAAATCAGTGTTTTTACTGATTGTAATGGTAGCACACAGTTGAATCTGTTGTGCACTTTACGTATGTTGTATCTTTAGGAGAGTGTATCCTCACACATCAGTGGTATAGTCCAGAAGTTTGACCGAAATTTTTCTGAAGCATACAGCATGGAAGTTTATTTCAGTGATATGCAGGATTAGAAGTTTGAAACACTGTGGTCTCCCTTCTTCAGAGCTGAGAAGCAAGTTGCAGACACCTGCAACTTTACATTGACCTGAAATTGCCCTTATTTTTCCCTTTTAAATTCAGACAAAGCAATAAAATTTAATGTATACATGCACTTACCGCATTAAAATTAATGGTTTCATTTCCAGACTGATTACTAACCATGAGCTTAAATGAAATTAGTTCTCCTAGAGGATGACTAATTACCCTTAGCAGTAAATACTGGTTTTTAGACATAGTTAAAATGCAACATAGAAAGCAATGAAAATTTCATGCTCAACATGCTCAAATGCCTTAGTGATCTCAGGTTTTTTTGATGGGTTCTGACAAGAAATAATCTCTGAGCTGCATTCAACAGCTCACTCAAGTCAGAATTAAAAGGGAAAATTATCAGTCATCTTGAAAGGTTTAAATATAATCCCTTCTAATGAATTTTTTTTTCCATTGCTCTATGTTCACTAATAATCCTATCAGAAGTCTTCTGTAAGAACACCTTCTGTAAGCAACTTCATACATGGCTTATTTTAAAGAAGAGATTGTACATTCATTGGGCACGTTCAACAATGTTGTCCCAAGGGTGATTTTTCTATCATGAGAGTAAAACTTTAAGCATGTAATTAATTAGCAGTCAGAGCTATCTGAATTTGAATGGAAGCGAAGAGCTTGCAATCAGACCAAATTAACACAGTCGTAGTTTGCAGTGCTTGCAAGCTTATGGTTCCATTCAGCCAGAAGCTGTGTGACTCCAGGAAGGGTACAGTCCCTGTTCCACAAGTCTGTTATTGAAAAGAAACCCTTTGCCATTCTGTGAAGTGATCTTGAAGAATTTTAAACGCAAACACTGAGCAGTGGTTCACTCTTCAATCAGTTAACTTGAAAGGCATGGAATTCCTCCAAGCCTGGCGCGCGTATCAAGGGAAATGAATGTGTTCTCAGGTAAGACTTTGGTAGATGGGAAATGGTATCTGAACTAGGAGTTGACTGGAAAACATAGTGTCAAATAACTTTGGACTGAGATTTCACTGAGGCCTCATAAGCTCTGAAACCAAAGCTAGTTCCACTGAGTGCTGTGCGTGCTCACTGTCCTATTCGAAAGCTGGCAAAGTATTATCTTCACAACTGGTCATGGTGGGCAGTTAAAGTATGATGGCAATGTATTTGTGTGGGGACTGTTTATTACACTTGCAGCACTTTTGAATATCTTTGCTCAGTTTTGCAGTCATTTTATGTGCTCTGAATTGATGAGCGAAGTTGTGAAGTGTGAGTCGTGTATCCAACTTTGCAGATACATCAAGAATATCAGGGCTTTCCCTGTGCATCTTCTGTCTAACACATTCACAGACATACACGCAGGCTACATATTTAGCACTCAACATCTGGAAAGTTGGCAGAACCAAGCTCGGGGTTTGGATTACAGGTTTTTTTCACAAGGTGTGCAATTGTCCTGGCAAATAAAGACCTTAAGCCCCATAAGGAGCTTTAGAGTATGCAATTACTTTAAAGGACAGCCATTTAAAGGACACTGAAAGCCTCACAAAGTTTTACAGCTTTTGTGACAAGACCTTCTGGCTCTTAACTGCCAAACCCAATCCAATGACAACCATTTGTCTCATGAGGGAAAAAATGTCCTGATGGATGTTTCTAATCCTACAGATAGTTTGTCAGTTGGAAATCTATAGATGCAAGAGTACATATTTTTCTTTACTTCTTCCTATTAGTTACCTGTCAGGGGAAAAAAAAAAAAGACTTGTGTAGGTAACCCAACGTTTCCCTTATTTTCTACCTGAATATGAGTTCTGCAGTGCTGCCAGGGAACAGAAGCGTCTTTATGTTATATTGCAACAACAAAGGACATATACCTGAACCTAATCACCATATGTAAGAAAGGCAGCATTGTAGCCAGGACCTGGAGGGAAGAAGCCCTTTTGTAAGATGTTTTCTTATGGAAAAGATTAAAAAATAAGGCTGTTGAGCAGCTAATGCCATATTTACTTTTCTGGTTTTCGTTTTAACACAGACTGTCTTACGTAAAAGGAGACTCCAACACACTCACCCAGCACTTCTTGCCTGGGGCAATGAACCTAGTAAATTCATCTATCAGTTACACCAAACCACAGCACGCTTTTCTAAGCTTAGCTTGTTATTGTCTTTCAGTCTGCAGAATAACTCAGGGCAATAGAACAGTTACTGGCACTATAAATGTTTTCAGACACTGAAGCTAGTAATATGCAACCTTATTTGAATTAAATTACCTCTTTAAGAGAGCCTGAAACCGGATGACTTCATATAATTCATTATGTTTAAGAAGGCGGTTTAGTGTGGCAAGTTAAAACCCATTAAATTGCTCTGTAGTTTTCTTGGCTGTGGTTGTTTTTCTTAAGTGAAAGTAATTAAACATAAATATTTACTAATATCCCAGGCTGTGAAATTCTATAGCCGGTAAGAGGAAGAAGGAGAACCAACGCAGTGTTGGCTTCCTATATTAATACCCCATGCTGGCTGAAACATGCTTGCTGACTTTTCCACAAACAGGGCTGGCCAATGTGGAGCTCTGATGGGGAAATCGGAAGCTGAGCAGTTGAATTTATTTAAACAAGAGGCGGAAACCACTACTCAGATGTGATCTCTTTTTTATATGCTGAGTTAATGCAGTGGGGAGTAAGACATCACAAGTAAATTGACATTTTTCTTGCTGATCATCGACAAGGGCCTAATCCAAAAATCTTTTGATGTCAATGGAAAACAACCCACCGAGTGGGTCCTCCATTGGGGCAGCACATTCATAAGCACTGTGAGTGAGTACAGGTGAGCCCAGCCACTGAGGCAGCAATGCCTTCTCCTGCCCCAGAGACCCCACCTTACTTCTGTGTTGGTGTGGCCACGCAGAGAATCCACACCTGCAAATACCAGACAGGGTTGGTGCTGCCGGTTTAGCCTAAAGTTTCTGTAACTCAAAAGCTCCCTTTTGCCAGGATAGTGTAAAGTTGGAGAGACGGCAGACAGTGGTAGAGGCAGCAGTGTTAGTCTGAATAATTTAAACTCCCAAAATGTATATTCTTAAGGGATCTGTCAAGACATGAACAAATGAGCCCAGACTGCCCAGTGTGCCCAGTGACCATCTCAAGGTTAATACTCCATCTGAAACCTCTTTAGATCCAATTTTCAGAAACAGGCATATGGGACTTAGCCTTGAAATAGTACTCTCTACTCTCTTTTTTATACTACATCTGAAACTAGGGGCCTCTTGTAACTTTTTAGGACTCCAAGGTAACACAATTAAGAAGAGTTATTTCCATGCTGTGGTACTTATTGAAAGTTGATCTATGGACATATTTTGCCCTTTCTACACAAACTGGGTTCACTTCATGCTTATAGTATGACTTCTCTTCCCCAGCATCTGATAAAAGAATTCTCATAAAAGACCCAAGTCCTCCTACACTGTCAGAAAAGTACAAGTCTGCTTAGCTTGAAGAAGATATCACTACTCTTGGAGTGAGGTACCATGCGCTGTAAAAAAGAGCAACAAAACCTCAAAGCAGATGGTTATTAAGGTCAGCCATATGCCTCATCCTCTGCCTTCTCTGTACGTGCTGCTCTCTGTCGCATGCACATGGCGGGATGCAAGGGCAAGTTGGTACCTCGCAGCATCAGGCTGGGCCAGCACAGCCTTTGCAGAGTGGCATGTGCATGAGGGCTTCCCAGCCCCAAGGCTGGGTGCTGAACCCTCTGCCCCCAACATAGAACTTCTGTCACACAAGTTGTGCTGGGACACCCCAGGACCACAGTGGCACCCATTAACTGAGGGCCCAGTCAAGCAACATTATTAAAAATATCATGAAGCTTTAATCCCATGCAGCTCAGCTGGAACAGGTGTCAGGCAGTGGAAAGCTTGAATTACATGAATGGGGAGGTTTATTAGCAAACTCTTAGTTTGAGCATCCCAGAGATCTTGTTGCTGCCTGTTTAATACTGGCTGTGCCTTTCAAGGTGAGCACGGAACGCTGAGTTGTTGCATTAGTGTTTCCCGTCAACATCCACCCAGATCAGACTGTGGAAGGTTTGCTTGCAGGGTGTTCAGTATGAAGGTGGAGAAGAGGATTAGTCCAAGAGTAATTAATCTGAGGAGTGACTTTTTTTGTTCTGTGAAGTAACAGCCCTGTAAACTATTTCCCCTGCCCAGCAAGAAGATGTCACGGGAAGTGACACAGCACTCTTCCCTCCTCCCTGCTGACCCCTCAGAAGACACACTATGAGGGGTCAAGTCACCCCTGGACCAACATTTCTTTACATCCCCTGCCAAGCTGGGTGGCAGTTCATGCAAAGTATGCTCTTAAGGCACATGATGTATTTCAGTCATGGTTAAGTCCAAAACCTTCTGCCAAGAACAAGCTTGTTAAAAGCTGCTTTAGTCAGAAAGATGAAATACTAAGCTGCCTGCCTTTACAAGACAATCGCTCATAGGAGCTGAAATTCAGACATTTTCTTTTGGAATAAGCTGGCTGGATCATTTCGGTCTTTTGGGGGTATAAAGCGCAAAGAAACTGCCAAAACAATTTAAAAAAATGAGTTCTATACGTGTTTGGGAAGCAATGTGTATGTTCTGCTGGAAGAGGTTACCCCACACATTCTCCCAGCTCTACCCTGCTGGCCGGGTGCCTGCAGATCCAGGCCTCCTTCTTGTGCTGAAGTGCTGCGGCCTTGGTGCCTGATGGGCAGAGCCTCATTTAACACAGAGCCCCTGTGCTCCTTGGCAGCACTGTTAGCACTGGGCTAACTTTCCTGCCAATAAGGACCAAGAGCAAAAGGGAATATCTGACATTTGCTAAGGCTTCTGGGTATATAGGAAGAAAAACAGTTACAACTGTATTTATTGAATGAACAAGCCCTTATCTATTTTATAAGTCAGTCAGCCAAAGCATCTTTCAGCCGTATCACACCAGGCTGAATTTTTGTCAGGTTTTTGCCACCAATTCTGTAGCACTTGATCAAATTGACATGTGTAAGGCAAATTGCCAACAATAAATCAGGTCCAAAAGTGATAATTCAGCAGATGACATATTTCTATCCGAGGTACTACTAAATAAATACCAAGACCCAAGCTTAGTACTTTTATTTGAAATCTGGAAGGCAGCTTTCAAATAGTCTGAGAACACAGTCAGATGCTGGAAAGCAGTACCACGGAAAGGGACCAGGGGGTCCTGGTCGATGGCAAGTTGAATATGAGTCAGCAGTGCCCTGGCAGCCAGGAGGGCCAACCGTGTCCTGGGGGGCACCAGGCAAAGCATCGCCAGCCAGTCAAGGGAGGGGATTGTCCTGCTCTGCTCTGCACTGGGGTGGCCTCACCTTGAATATTGTGTGCAGGTTTGGGTACCACAATGTAAAAAAGATATTATGCTCTTAGAGAGCATCCAAAGGAGAGCAACAAAGGTGGTGAAGGGCCTTGAGGGGAAGCCGTATGAGGAGCGGTTGAGGACGTTTGGTCTGTTCAGCCCGGAGGAGTCTGGGAGGAGACTTCACTGCAGTTACAAGTTCCTTGTGAGGGGAAGAAGGGAGAACAGACACCGATGTCTTCTCTGTGGTGACCAGTGACAGAATGGCCTGAAGTTGTGTCAGGGGGGGTTTAGGTTGGATATTAGGAAAAGGTTCTTCACCCAGAGGGTGGTTGGGTACTGGAACAGGCTCCCCAGGGAAGTGGTCACAGCACCGAGCCTGGCAGAGTTCAAGAAGTGTTTGGACAAGACTCTCAGGCACATGGTGTGGCTCTTAAGGATGGTCCTGTGCTGGGCCAGGAGTTGAACTCGATGATCCTTGTGGGCCCCTTCCAGTTCAGCATTTTTTGTGGCATTCTGTGATCTCCTTTGGGCCCTTGGCACACAGAAGAGTCCTGGAGTCCAAGATGCTTCATAGAACCATAGAATCATTAAGGTTGGAAAAGACCTTTAAGATGGAGTCCAACCATTAGCATTGCCAAGTCCACCACTAAACCATATCCCTAAGCACCACATCTACAGGTCTTTTAAATCTCTCCAGTGATGGTGACTCCACCACTTCCCTGGGCAGTCTGTTCCAATTATTGAAAACCAGTTTGGTGAAGAAAGTTTCCCTTACCTAAACCTCTCTGGTACAATTTGAGGATATTTCCTCTCATCCTATCACTTGTTACCTGGGAGAGGAGACTGACCCCCACCTTGCTACAACAAAGTGCAGTATTGCTGAGCAAGTCCTGGCCAGCTGCATGCTTGGCTCACTGGTGGCCCTGAGAGCTGGGGCTCAGCACAGCCCATATGCATTGCCATGGCACAGATGGACAGAACAGAGATAAAATCTCTGCTATGTCTGGGAAAGCATTCATGCTTTTATGTCCGGGGCAAATCTGGTTCCCAGATCTAACAGAGAGTGAACGGCTTTTTTTGCTTGTTTTCTCATCCAAAGGGTCTAACTAACCCTCACGAGGTGTTGTAGCAAATCTGATGCCGGCAAATTTGATGATTTCTGTACCTTCTGGGATTCTCCTACAAATGTATCCTTTTATTCTAATTGCTGTGGGT
Source organism: Oxyruncus cristatus (assembly GCA_013399855.1). Lineage (NCBI taxonomy): Eukaryota > Metazoa > Chordata > Aves > Passeriformes > Cotingidae > Oxyruncus > Oxyruncus cristatus. The sequence continues at coordinate 1,787,496 of VXAY01000172.1, forward strand.
ATTTCAATCCGCGGTGTAATTCAACCAAGCAAATCAAGGAGAAAGATGAAAAGGATAAAAGTTTCTGTCCATTGCATTTAATTGGGAGTTTCCCCACAACCTGTGTGGCAGTAATAGGCTTAGAGTCTTATTTGTACAGCAATGCTTGATTTACTTGTTTCTCCCCTCCTTCCTTTCTCTTCCCATGGTGGCACATTATTGTTTCAAACCACTGATCTTTGCTGTGGTCTCTTGTTTCCCACAGCTTGCATTGCTGGGATGTTTACTTCCTGGATTTAATTCTAATTTAGCTACTACACTAATCCTTAAATAAATCTTTTTCAGTTCAACTCTTTCCCTTAGCCCTATACACCAATGTTTACACTAATTTAAATAGGCAGGATATTAGATTAAAGTTAATTGAGGGAGTCAACATAGTAATCCAGTTTCTACAGGTTTACACCCCTGAAGAAAATATTAAGAGCAGCCATATAAGTTCCCCTTTCTCATAGTCAGAGTCAGGGAGAATATATTTGGAGGGTAGCCCACTATTAGGTTTTCGAAACCCAAGTAATTTTTATTGTAACTTTCTTGAATCATCAAACATAATGTAAGACAACACAAGCAGTTAAGCTGAATTCTCTTGCTTTCCCATTCCATGACTCAGGAAAGCTGTCTGAACACAGCTGGAGTAACTATGGGTTTCCATGAGAGCAAATCATAACATATTATTAAAGTGTAACAATCCATATAGTATTTCCAAACAGCATGATTAAAATTGGGAAAAAATCATTCCCAACAATTTGAATTAAAAGCTTTGAGTGTCATGGTTTTTAAGGAGACCAGACTGAATTTTTAAAACAGCTAATCTAGTAGTTCAGTTTCCAGCTCCCAAGTTATTCAGTCCAAAATCTGTTTGTGCAAATTTTCACCTGTGATTATGTAAAAGTATAATCTAAAGTATGTAAGCATTTTTCTAAAAGCCACTACAGTGATACCTAAATCATAAAAGCATTCTCAGATTAACACGGGAAAAAAACACAAAACCAAATCAAACCAAACCAACAACAAACATCACCACCCAAACATTTGAAAAAAATCTGTTCCACAGTCTTTTTTTTCCTGAAGATTATCTGTGTTCTGCATGGGATATGTTTTTGCCTTGTGAGGGAACGGAAGGCTATGACAGGAACATTTTTGTTGGTTAGTTGTTTTGTGATTTAGCACTGGCGCTGAGGTAGCAACTTCCAGTAATAATTTCATTATGTCCTGTATTGCACAGGTGTATAAGAAAGTGAGTTTACTGCAACTGTGTAGTTCATTTCTGTCTTTAGGAGTTACAAAAGTGCCTAGAAATGGAGAGGATGCAGAGCTACACATAAAATACATCAATACCTATGAAATTCTCCTTTTGAAAAACCAAAATCCACTTTTGATTATGACAGCCTGCAGTTCCCAGAGCTGATAGCCACATGGAGTCACATCCCTCTCCTTTTAAACTGCATCCAACTACCTTTCTTTCATGTCTCCTTGTAATGAGTTGGATGCTGACTTACACAAATTAATAACATGATCCAGGGTGAAAGTTGGCAGTCAATGTCAGGAAATCAAATTCTGAGCTCCTATCAATTGCTTGTCCATAGCCCAGGCGCTTATTATGTAATAAATTCATTCACTGTACTACGTCGAACCCTGTTAAACCCTGAACGCTCTGGGGCAGAAGTTGTAGCTTTTCCCTGCCAGGTAGGTGTTTACGAGCCTGGTAGCACCAGAAGCGTTTCTGGAGCCCGCAAACATAATTTAGCTGCAGTAATGTGAAATTACTAAGCCTGTCTCGTGCCGACATGTGTTACACGCAATTGTAAAAAGGAAAAAAAAAGTTTAACAGCTTAGCCACAAAGGAATGTTTATATCTGATTACACTAACTGCAAATTTAATGGTAGTTAATCAGTGGCATGTAATACAAGCTGAGCAGCCCAATGGATTTATTGATGAATGGCATTTAAAGTTGTTGGAAAACCGGTGCAGCAGTTATGTTACACAAGCAGGCACAGAGCCCTATCAAACAGTAGTGCCTTTGCTAAGGGCAAAGTTCTGCTTCAGCCTGTGGTGCTTCAAATCCCGAGTTACTCCAAACTTACACTGAACCAATGGGTCAGCATGGGAGTTCAGGCCCAATCTTGCACAGCACTGAGGAGATCCCCTTGGGTCAATACCAGTAAGTGCCACATTGCTGAGATGAGCTCTGAATTTTTAGAGAAAAGCAGGGAACCTCCACGAGCTTGTGTGCTGCTCCTGCACCTTCCACCTCTGGAACAAAAATTACCATGTACAAGAAGTCAACTTGAAACTTAAATACTGGAGTGGGATTTTTATTCTTCCTTTTTCAGGTGTGCCTGTGCCGCTCCACGCAGCTGTAGGTCTGTAAGCTGCAAGGGGCACAACTCTTGCCCCCTAAAGTAAGCAAGGGCTGAGAGATGGATGCAGCCCCAATGTGGAATGGTGCACTGACAGCTGCACAACAGCATCACCTCCCAGAGTGTGAGCCTGCCTATTCCTGGGCGGGGAGAGGGTCAGTTAAGGGCAAGGGAAAGAAAGGTACAGCTGCCTTATCCCCTCTGGCAAGTATTGATTTGCCAGGATGCACATTCTTCACCTCTCCAAACCTGACCCATACAGCTGCCACGTACCATGCAGCTTGTTTTCCTCAGCATGAAATATGAGCAAAGGGAGTATGTGAAACAGTGCTGGAAGCAGATTCTCGTGGAGTACATCCATGCCCAAGCTTAAAAGCAGAGAAAAGCATTTTAAAGAAGATAAGACTGAACCTTTTTATTCATGGAGGCTTCTCTGAGTGGCTGCTGCTCCCTGCCCCCTCCCCACCCAAGTGCTGCAGCATTCAGCTATCCATTCTCAGCCTCCTGACCAGCTGAAATCATTGTGAGTTTTTACTTCTGACTTGGTTGGGATGAGGCCAGCTGCCAAGCGAGAAGCATCTGCAAAGGAGCAAGAAGTTGGAAATTATGTCAGTTATTTATTAATGGGAGGCAGTTTACTGAATGCTGCCAAAATTTAAGAGCTTCTGTTTCTTTGAGAGCTTTGGTTCCTTCTTGTGCAACTGTCCGGAATACATCCAACATTGCCTATTTCATGAACAATTTTCTCTTATCATTTAACTAGAAAGTTTCAAACACGCAAGCTGATGAGTTTTCAGACTATTAGCAATGGCCACAAGAAGAGTAGGTAAAGAAAAAATATTTTACATGGTGAGACCTGCTGAATGAGGTGCCCTGTGACCCAGCAAGTGACAAGGTGTTGGAGAAAGGCACACTTGAAACATAAAACCCCATCAAAACCTTGATATTGTATTAAATTTATCCAGATGATACTATTGCACAGAAAGCAGAAAAAGTAGCATGGCAATATTTTCTTGTTCAGAATTAAGTGTAAGACAACCCTGAGAAGAGGTTGTCGATTAAATCGTCTCTCAGCTCAAGGGCAGGCATGGGGAGCCCCAACAGGTTTCCAGTAGCTAATGGAAAGAGTAAGTGATGCTTAACCAGTTGCGCCTTCTGGAGCTATTTATTTATTAGTAAAATCTGCCATTAACATTTTATCTTATGGAAATTCTGCATTCTCACAAAACTTCATTGCTACTACCCTACTTGGTAGCCCTGGTGAGGCTGGTGCACATAGGCACATGGACATACTTGCAAAGGTCTGGGAGAGGTGGAACTGAAAACCTCTTCCTTCTTAGTCACTAAGGAATCATCCATTTAATCCAGCTACACATCTAGGCTTCCTTTGTAGTCAGTAGTCCACAGATGAGGTGGGATGAAACAATGTTGAGATGCCTTTTGCTCATTTCTGGATCTAGTTGGAAGAATCACCCATGAGAGATATCTCTTCTCATCACCAGCTGTTCAGGGCTGACTTTGCTCACTAGCTTCAGTTCACTTAGCTAACTAGCAGTAGGTGAAACCATCCCCTTTTGCTTACTCAACCTTATTGCTCTTTCTCATTGAGTTCTTCCCAAGGGCCACAGTAGAAAGTACACAGGCAGCCACAGGCCCAGAAGCAAAAGAAAGTCAAAATTCATTTGGATTTAAATGAGAACAAAACTACTGAGTGTGCAAAGACTGATCTGAAGGTTTAGGCATCAATCTTGCATTTTTCAGCAATAAAGAGGTATTTCTGATCTCATGAGGTCCACGCTCACTCAGCACAGGGTTAAGGTCCCCAACAGCATCTGGGCAGTCAGTACCTTTCTTAACAAGTTTGCTGGGACCAGCAAGATAAGCAAGTTCAGGGTAGACTTTCCCTTTAGTTTTCCCTCCAACTGTCATCACTTTTCCTGGGAAAGTGTAGAAACAGAGGAGGAATGCCACGGTGGTCAGTGGGGAGCTGGGGCTCAAGGCAGAGAATCACTGAATAATTTGGGTTGGAAAAGACCTATGATCATCAAGTTCAACGTTCTTCATTTTGGGGTGAATCCCATAGGGATGGACTTTGGCAGCTGAAATTAGCAGGGTGCTGCTGAGAACAGCAGGACAGGAACCTACCTTCTCCCACAGTCGTACAGGAACCCACTGATCTGTGGCCAAGAAGCTTTTTAGTAGCATTGCAAATGTTTATCAGTTACGTGAAGGATACAAACAGCATTGCTCATGCAGGGCAGAAGAACCAAGCTCTGTACATAGCTTTGTCAGAGCAACCCATGAAGTCATTTAGAAGAGAAATACTTGAATTAAACTTTGCATCTGTGGAGCTGGAACCAGCTACACTGTGAGCTAAGTGCACTGCAAAACCTGTGTGTGCAACTGCAATAAGTGCTTACAAATAGATCTTCTGTGCTCCTGAATGGAGACAAACATCAACTGGAACCATTCACTTTCTTCTCGGCTCTTCCCCATCATGGGCCGTCCTTGTTGTCCTGGGCTAATGCCCCACGCTGTATAATTTTAAATAGAGCATTAAGAAGTGATGGTGCTGGTCACTTCTCAGGCAAGAAGGAATACTCCACACGTAGGAGGGTTTGGTGGTTGTCGATTTCCATAGCTGAATTTTTATTTATTTCCAGCTCTGCACATATAAAAGAGCAGCAGTGCTAGACGCAGACCGTGCTGTGGAATTTGTTGCTGGTCCGGTATAAACAGCCTGTCCTGTGTATTGACCTAATGTAAACAGCCAGTAGCCTATATAAACAACCAGCAGTTGAGCTCAGGCTAAATGAAACCCCAAAGTATGTTTGAGCAGCAAGAAATCAAATGTCAATACATACATTTCCATATATTGTAAGCTGTTGTTTCTCTGCTTGCCAGAAAGAATTCTCTTTTTTGAAAATTTCTTGGAAGTTTGGCATGACACAGTTTGTTTCCCTAAAAACATGGTTGCTGGAGGACTTTGCTGCTGTCCCACAACCCACCCTGTGACCCTTGGCTGAGCATCTCCCAAAATTGGGCTGCCAGGGGATAGAGGAGCACAGCAGTGCAGGACAAAGAAGCCTCAGAGGGAGCAGATTCAGCCCCAAAATCCCAAAGGAAATTCTGCAAGTTTCAGAACTTCCCCTTGGAAAAAAAAAAAGTCAAACTAATTTGTTAGACTGTGTTTTCATATATGACTACCCATATAGTGATCATGAAGAACACTACACTGTCCTGAAAAGTTGTCTCATTTCTAAGAAAACTCCTCTACATTCAGAGTAGAAGTCTATCAGCAAGAGGCATTCATTCTGAATTATGCCCACTCACCCCCCTTTTTTTTCCCACTCGTTTCAGAGGCAGCTCTCTCTTTGAAAATCCCAACCATTCGTACAGAAATATACAAAATATTCTTTAAAATTCAGTTCAGAGATGCAGTTTAATCTTTACTTTAGATTTGACCACATGGCTATTTTCCTTTTTTACTCAGAGGGAAATACTGAACTGAGCTAAAATTAAGTGGAAAGGGAGGGGATGCGAAAGATAAACAGACAGAAAAGAGAATAAAAGGGGGACTCTCATATAGCCATACTTGGTAACAGCAGGAAAAAAAATAAATAGATGCAGTTATTTGGGGTGGCTGAGAGAAACCACAGAAAGAAACCAAGCCTTTTATCTTGAAATAATCCATCTGACTTCAGCCCACCTTGGCAGATAGCTGTTTGCTCTCCAAGGAGAAAGGAACCAGATGGTTCTCATATTTCTAATGGCTGCATATCTACATGACAAACACCATCTCAGAGGTTAGCAGTAACTGCTGGAAACTTCATCGGTGTGTATGAGGGGGCAAATGATTAAGAGAACACCAACACTTTCTTGTCTTTTTTTTTTTTCCCCTGTTTTTTTCACAGAATCAACGAACATTCTGAGTTGGAAAGGACCCACAAGAATCATCAAGTCCAACACTGAGTGAATGGCCTGTATAGGGATCAAACCCGTGACCTTTGCATTATTAGCACCATGCTCTAACCGGATGGCTTCTGAACCAGGAATGGCCTGAAGTTGTGTCCGGGCAGGTTTAGGTTGGATATTAGAAAGAGGTTCTTCACTCAGAGGGTGGTTGGGCACTGGAACAGGCTGCCCAGGGAAGTGGTCACAGCACCAAGCCTGACAGAGTTCAAGAAGCAATTGGACAAAACTATGAGGTACATGGTGTGACTCCTGGGGATGGTCTTGTCCGGGCCAGGAGTTGGACTTGATGATCCTTGTGGGTCCCTTCAAACTCAGTATATTCTGTAGTATTCTGTGAACATGACTGTACTTCCATCTTTTCCTGCTGTTGTTCAAAGGTTAAGGAATAGATAGATTTCAAATGATCTCTTGTTCTACCAGTTTACTACAGGAGTGTAAGTTAAAAGCATATCTAGACAGGGACATGAAAGCAAAATCAAACCAAATTAATTACTGCGGTATTCATACATTTGATTTAAGTATTCCTTTCTGTAATATCCTCAACAGAAACAAATTGTCTTTCATTTTTGTTGCTTAGGTTCCCCCCCCCTCCCCCCTCCCCAAACCACTCTGGGATGGGAAACCCCCTTCCAGCAAGGGCTACACCTCAGACAGCCAGGCTGCATCTGCACCTTCATAGAGTGGGTGGTAGACTCTGGTTTGATGTCATTCAGCACTTTTCACTAACAGTGAATGTACAGAGCTGGTCCAAATATAAGCTGTCTACTGTAACCGTGCCTCTTGCAAGACTGTTGACTTTTTGTATCCGTACCAAGAGCAAAAAATCAAACAGAACTCTGCCTGAGGTGAACCCTGCTGGGCCATAATGCATTAGATTTCTGTACTGCTGAACCATGTAATGAATCCCAGGGTTGGTGCTAATGCAAAACTAGTGGTGATGTGCTAAATGGTTTAACTGCTCATAAAATGGTGGCTAGCCACCTGTCCATTTTTTATTGGGCAGAGGAAGTTTAGCAGTAGCAATAAAACCATACTATATTAAGTTACAGTAGCTAGCTCTAAACAAATGTAGAAAATAAAATTAAAAATTCATTAAAACAATTATGTTATAAATAAGGTGTCAGAGTGGAAAACAGGCTGAAATTTTCCCCTTACTGTCCTCAAGGATACAGGTTCTCATTTAGAAGGTTTCACAGCAAATATGAAAATTCACACTTTTTTAAAGCTACCTTGAGCTCTGTTTAACTATCCATGGGAATTGATTATAGTGAATATTAATAATCCACTTACCCTGAAGCCTATCAGGGTAGCTGCACAGCTCAACCTGGCTTAGGGTAGTAACTGTATTTTCATTACGAAAACAGGATTTTGTCTCAAATTGCTGTGATGTGTGAAATAAATGCTCTAAGTGGCTTTCAGGAATAAAAAAATGGGTCCATTCTGCATTATTTACATTTTTAAAAAATGAAAGAAAAATTGTACTCTTAAAATAAACTTACTTGGATATCAAATAACAGGACAAAAAAAGAAAGATGCCTTATCAAATATGAAACATCACAGGCAGAATGGTTACTGCCAGAACCAATTTAGAAATAATAAACTAAATTCACATCTTCAGGATTGTTTGAAAATTAACATAGAAACATTATTACTCTATATTATGGACTATCCAGCACTTCATGTTTCAGCACCCTGGAAATTCCCCAAGGTACGCAGAAAAAGAAAGCTGGCTATATTTATGAGATGCTGTGGTCTCCTGCATCATTCTGTATGTCCCAGCTTACATTTATATTGTAAAAATTGTCATATACTGAGCTGCAAGATCATCAGTTATTAAGAGAACTTCACATGACTTTGTTGTTTAATCCTTCACCCCTTCCCCATATTTCTTAAACTGCAGGTGAAGACCACCAATAGAGTCAAAGGTACCCCCAAACTTCAGGAGCATCTTATAGTTTATGTAAGGCTATGCACTTCTAAAAGTACTAGCTTTAAACAAGAGCCTTCATTATAATTAAATTTAAGAAGCAAAAAAATTAATTTTTGTAAATTCTTACTGTCAACAGTTCAGTTCCTCAAGGACAGAAAAGTGAGAATTCAGGTATTGCTGCAAATACTTATAATAAGTAACCTGGGCATAACTACTTGTCTTTAACCACTAGTAAATCCCAGCTCCTTAAGGACTCTGCAGAGAGTGTATAAATTCATATCTGTTAATTACAGCTGTTTTCTATTTCTTCTACAGCACTAAAGACAACAAGTTACTGGCCAACAGTAATGCTAAGGGTCTCCTGAGTAAAGTGTACTCCCCCAAAAAATTTAGAAAAGCTCACCAACGACATAATTCTGAAGAGAATCTGAATTTCTGTATGTTTTTTCCAATAACAATATTATCCAGGGTGTATATATATATATATATAAAATTATTCTTTCTCCTTACATGATTTGTTCACATTAACTAATATGGCATTTAATTAGGTCTTTGTGGAGGACTGGAAATCCCAAGTGAGACCTCCCAAACTTGGGAGAGGAGTAAGCTAGTGATGGTATTTCACTGCTCTTCTTTCACAGGTCGCTGTGGCCACTGTCACTACTGTGCTGTGGTAGTCCTCCCTCACTTGTAATATCATACTCTCTGCAGCTGCTGTAGGGATAGGCAGTCCAGTGCCAGCCAGGTCAGCATGCTGGACACCAACATCCCAAGCTAGCACTGCAAATAATTACTTGCAATCACATCAGAGGTGCTTAAAGCTCAGTTTATATTCTTCACTTTATGCAAGGTTTTTGTTTTTTTTTTTTTTTTTAACCCAGAATTTCCAAAGAGAATTTTCAGTAGCATCTTAAATTTGAAACAGCTATTTTAAAAGATAATATTAGTCAACTAGTTACAATTTGTTTAAAGGATTAAGGAACTTTTCTGTTGTAGGAATACAGATTTCAGCCAAGCCCAAAAGCCTTCAAGATTTTCGATGGATTAATTAAATTCTTTTAAAGGTCTCAGATGAGGAAGGCCACCTTGTATCTAGGTAAATTGTTCAACTCAAAAATGTTAAGTAACCAGCCTGGAATTATCTAATTTTACTACTTATGTGCTATAGAAAGCCAGCATGACACTGTTCCCAAGTTTTAAACCAAGAGTAGCCCTTGGAGACTATTTCAGCCTGCAGTGAAGCTTCTTAACACATACAGATGTCTTCCCACACAGCCCAGCAGCTCTGAGATACGGGAACACAAGATGCATCATGCTCCCATGGAGTTTGACCCTAAACTTCTTTACAGCACAGGTCTGGCCAGCTGAATCCCTGACCCAGGCAACAAATTAGGACAAACAAGAAACCACCATTATAAATGTAATCTTTCTGTTGTCTTCTTGGTTTTGGGTTACTAAATGTCAGTGTTCACCTCAGAAAGATCAGTATGTTGGCAGGACGAAACAGAGATGCTAAGGCATCAGAGAAGCAGTCTCTCCGAGCTGCACTGCAGGCTGAGATGGTGGTAGGTCGCAGGTGTCCTCGGGATCTGACGATACCTGCACCACCCTAGTCTTACTCATTGATTTAATAAATTTAAAAATTAAAAATATTGCTGTGGTTTAGGAATGCATTCCGCTAGAAACATAGGGGTTTGAAGATTTTCACCTCTGTCTTTAGCAATCAGCTTTGTGTTCTATTGACTTTTTGATTCCAACAACTTTAGTGTGATGGACCTGCAGCAGAATGTAATGTAAAAGGAGAGGCTAAGCAGTGTGAAGTCAGGAATAACTGAAATTAAAACTTCATGAGAAAAGCAAAACTTTCATAATTAAACTCATTTCAGTAAGATAGATGTTTATGATTTGCACAAACAGCTCTGTGAGCATACATCTGGGTAATACCAAACTACTGCGCAGAAAACATGTCAAATGCTTTAGATTAAGATTATATTTTAACATTTCCTTAGTTCTCTTGTTATACATATCATTTCAAGGCAATTGATTTGCCAGTTGCCATAAACCCGGTTTAAATATTCTCCGTATCTAACCATATTACCAAAGGGAAGCTGAGTACTGAAACCCACCCTGGTGCAGTGTGACCTTTTTCCTCTGGAGAGCCTGTAAAATGCTGCTCTCACGGCAGCAGCACCTGGCTCTGTAGTGGACTTCGCAGAACAGTTTTATTTTTAGCAGTCCAAATGATTCTGGTCATGTATGTATTGTTTCAGAGGCTTCAATGACAGATCCAAACCTTGAAAATCTATACTGAACATCATGCTTATAAAGTGGCAAAGGAGTAGAGATTCTTGTTTATTATTAATAGCAGCCCACATAAACACAAGCCAAGTCCAGTCAGAGATGCTGCTCCCCACCCAGCGTTGCTGTAGATTACATTTGCCAGCTGCTTTTTCCATTACCATTATTCACAACCCTTCATTTCTCTTGGTTGTGAATGATGGACAGAAACGGACAATGCACAAGGGTTCGGAGTGTGGATTTTAAAACATGTGGGAAGAATAGAAATGATATATCTATGGATACTCCCTCAGAGGTCTCAGCTCTAACACAATGAAAGAGGCACTCCGAGCACCGTGTCCTTTCTGTCAAGAAGGCTGAGGGAGGCAGAGATAGAGCACCAGGTTTACACTCTTGGAGTTTTGGCAGATTTTCACTTGGCAGACACTTGGGGCATTAATACAAGTCTGGCCAATGTTACCTGCCTGGATGTGTCTTCTGTCTTCAGTGCGTGAAATTAAAGATATATTTGGATCCAAAGATATATGTGCATATGTGTTTATAAATACAAGTACATACAATTAATCCATGGTTTTCCTTCTATAGAAAAACTGGTTTGGGCCTTTTTACTAGGTACTCTACTTCACCCTCAGAGGAGCCCAAGGTTTCCTCTGAAGCATTTTTCTTCAAAGGACAGCGTCAGAACATGTCCACATTTATATCTTTTAATATGTATATGAATATATTTATATATATCTCTCCATATATACATATATAAATGCTCTTAAGTACTTAGTCTAGCTCTTTGGCTGATGTGCACCACCAACAGAGACAGCAGAAATAAATTCATAATGTCTCATAAGGATCAGACCATTATATATGTAGCTACAACTTCATCTTACTGAACTTTATTTTTATAGGCCATCTATTACCTAATGATGATATATCTGAATAGATACGAAGCTTTGAGATAATAAGGTTAAGCTACCACACTAAGGAATGCAGTATAAATCTAGATGGGTAGAAAAACCAGAATCAGATTAGTGTTGTTTTAAACTTGTGGAAGACAGGAAAATACACATCGGTAATTTCTAAAAAAGCTGTACAAAGTTCCAGGTTAAAAAATTGATACTCTTGCTGAGTTGCCTGTCTTCTTTCAGCCTTTCTATTTATAAATGTTATTGTTGTGTTTGCCTTCATACTTTTGAGAGTACCTTTTAAGAGGTCAGTGTGTTCATATGATATTAAAACAATACGTTTCAAAACACTTTATATCCTGCTGTCCATAGGAATGGGTTATTCTGATAAGTAATCATTTCAAGTAAAGCAGGTAAATTAGAGCTTGTAGAGCTGGCAAGATGCATCAAAAAATTGGATGTTTTGGGACAAAGGCTCAGTGAAGATTTTGTACCTTAAAATTCCATTTATTTATAGCCTGTGATTTGATTACACTCTTGGATACCAATTATTCCAAAATTTAATGAGCTCTGTAATTTCCCATAAAACAACAATCTCATGCAAAATCTGTTAGTAAAGGAAACTATAATTGGTCGGAAAAGGTTTTTTTCCCCCTTTTTTCCCTAAAATAAATAAAAAGAGACTATTTGAAAGCACTTTTTTGAAATAATGCATAGTTAATAATTAACTATGCAAAACTGCTGAGCATGAGGTAGAATCCTTATAACACGGTAGAGTAAGGAGGAAAAAATCCTCAAAGTTGAGCAGAGAGTGAATTACATCCAGCAAAAGTTGTGACTGGGGCTCTGAGGACTCTTCCAGGAAGAACAGGAAGCTGTGTAGAAATGCTCTCCCTCTTCTCCTGTGACCTTTTAAGCAGTGGATCTGTAACAGCTGCAGCTCCTTCCTCTTCTCTGAAAAGGACCTACCATCTTCCCTGCATGACAGATCGAGACAGGAGTCATCTGCTTGCTGCAAGACATGCTTTTGTTGTGCCCAAGGTGAAATAAAGTGCATCTGGGAGTATGTTTTCCCAAATTTCCTCCTACCATGGGTGGCTCTGCACCTGCTGCCTGGAGCTGGGGAGTACGTACCATGAGCAGTGCCTGCACCCTGGCCAAGCAGTGCTGGAAGTAGACTACTTGACATTTGTTCAGAACACCTTACTCTGTATCTGGACATTTTTAAGGTAGTAAATTCTACCTATCATTGTTGCAGAGAAAAATCACCAGCTTTCTTCTCCAGATAACTTATGGGAAGAAGCTTGAGCAGAAGATCTCAGATGAACACAATGCTTGGGTTTGAGGAAAGATAGTTTTTCCCATTCAAATGGAACAGACCAAAATATTCTCTCTAACACCTCATTATTCCTATTAAGGTAACATTTTGATTTGAAACATCTGCAGGTTCCTGAGAACTGACTGAACCTGACATTCTCAACCTTTGGCAACTGTATTACACCTGGCATGCATTTGTGTCTACGTGTGCCTTGGGGGAAAGGCAAGGAAGGGCTGAATGCATTCTGGTAGAATGGGATCCTTCTCCAAATTCCTTCCAGGTATAGGCTCCCTGTCCTTCTGTTTGTGACAGTCCTGATGTCCACATAGAGTAGGACTCTGTCCACAGCAAGTTTGAGGAACCCGTGTTATACCTCCAAAGGATTTCCATTTCTGCCATTTCACCCAAAAGAGGCTACTGCCTTTCTTTACCTCTGTTAGGTGACAGATCCAGGCTGAAACCCATCTGTCTGCTGCAAATCCAGATTCCTGGATTTCCTTCTCAAAGCTTATCTACCAGCATCCCCCTTCTTTTCCAAGATCATGAAGATTTGGATTACAACTGAGAAAAAAAACCAAAAAAATCAAATAAAAACGCAAACACAAAACTCCTATGAATTAACAGCAAAAAAAATCCTTATAACACAAGGATAATTTAAAGCCTTACAAAATAAAGGCATTTCTGAATAACTAACTAGACTTCTCTGGTTAGCATAAAGGCAGGCCTACTTCTAATATTTGTACAGAAATCCTTGAAGAGGAAAAGATATATTCTCCAAAAAAGAAAACGTTGTCAGCTCTTTAAGCTTTAGTGGGAACTGAAAATGTCAAGCTTATACCTGTTAGGCATCATTTAAGTTGAAATATGGACCTTCTTCAGTCTTCAAAGTAATGTACTTCAGGTGATAATGATGGATTAATGTTGAGAGAAAACGACCTAGCAGCCTGTTAGTTACTTTTTTCAATAGAGTGGGAGCACACCAAATTTTTCATCGATCTGCCAATTGGAGACAGCTGAGAAATGCCGACTGTGCTCTACTGCAGGGTTCGTACATAAATATTCACTGATGAGCACATTAAAATATGGGAAAGCAGAAGAACAGTTTGTTTGAATTCTGCTGCATTTAGATTCGTGTTCAAACAGCTATATATTTCTGAACAGTGAGCGTTTACAAGTTCAAAGAGCTGCCCCCTTCACAGTCAAGTTTCTTCTAAGTTTCTTACAACATCACACAAATGCATTTTACAAGGCGACTCTGTTACTCGTAAGATTAATTCAGTGCCCTTTAAACTGTGGGAGTTGTATTCAAATGTGGTTTGGATTAAAGTGATTTAGCGTTATTCCAACATCCAGCAACATGAATGTATGTTTTCAATGGATGAATCTGAAATCAGCTGTTCTGCATTGTTAAGCCTCTTGCAACAAGCTGTTTGTATTGCTGGCTGCTCAGCACCCCAAAGGGACAGATTAATCTCTGAACTCTGTGGCTGACTCCTATTTAGAGTTCTCAAGTGTCTGCTGTTCATCTGGGCAGCCCTCAGACAAATCAGACAATTTAGAGGGATCAATAACAAGCCATTCCAGACAGTGGTGAATTGGTGATAACTCGCCCTAGGCACATGCAGAGACCATAGCTGCACCTTTTGCTTTCTGAAACCCATCCTTGAGGTTGTGGGCGTAATCCTCCCTGAGCAGGAAAGAGTCACCTGGAGTGCCGAGGACATAAGGTCTCATCAAAGAAGTCAGGATTTTGCCTGAAACATGGCATGTGCCATGAAGTCCAAAATGATGCTGTGAAGAGCACATTTGCTTGGGAGGGTAGCAAAGAGCCTATGAACACACACTGTGATACACTCCAGCAGCAGCAGCAAGAGCAGAGGTACAATGGCAAACCCTTCATAACATTGTTAGTCATAAGTAATAAAGTAGGAACAAAAGGGGGTTTCTTTCTGAAGGGAACAGTTAGCTTTTCCACTTCAGAGACCAGAGAGAGATGACTTTTGTTACCTGGAGCACTGAAATGTGCAGGAAATAGGGCTCTGTGGATCACTCAGGCATTAAGCCCGTGAACCTGAGATGTCTTCCAGAGAGCCAAGTAAAAAGTATGAGAAAATAAATGTAATTCAATAACTCTTCAGAAGAGAAAATCTTTTACTCAGCTTGTCGGTAAAACCTAACAGTAATAGCAGGTGCATGAAAAGCAAATCCACCACATGCAGGTGGTGAATGTGAACATGATGAGTTTGAAGCAGGGGCACCTTACTGACATACTGGGGTCAAAATGTGTGAGGCACTTCTTTAGATCATCGGTAAACAAATGAAAGAGCATGTTGATAAATGAATAGTTTGAATTCAAGCTGGTTGTTGTTTTGAGTCATATTACCTACTATCATCATCTACTTAGATGAATTCCTGTTTATTAGTGCAAATGTGAACAGCACAATTGCTTACTGCAGTTCCTGTGAGTCAACATGAACATCAGTTTGGAATGCCAGCAGGATGTTCCAGCACTGCATACATCACCCCTTGAAGGGTCTTGCCAGCATTCACAGTCCTCTGGGTGCCTCAGCCAGCTATTTGAGAGCTCTGAAAAATTGGAGGGAACAGATAAATCATGATATAAATAGACAGGAGATCCATGGTGGCTACAATAGCTCAAAACCTGTAACTGAGGTTACAGGGCAAATAAGCCTTCTTTCTTTTTTGAGTACCTATTAGCTCAGATTACATTAAAAGTGGCTGGTAAGAAACATCTTTTCTGGATGTGAGAGTAAGGGGTTTCCTGTGGGTAAGTCAGCAATTGCATTGCTCTTCTTGCTCTTCTTCTGAACCCGATGCTTCACACAGGTTTGCTCACTGCAGACACAGGAGATGGGCACAAGGCTGATGAAGCCGGGCAAAGGCACTGGTGGCTCTGATGGAACATGCAGTGAAACTCAAAGGCAAGGTACCTGATGTGCCAAAGCAGGTGGGGACGTGCTGTAATATCCAATGCAGGGATTCTTTCTGTAGACCTGGTTTGGCCTTTTAATGGTCAAGGTAATAATTAATGGCAGAAAAGTTTCTAGTCAATAATACAGAGTGAGTAGAAAATAAAGGAAGCAATGAATGGGACTTATCAGACAGAGAGGAAAGTTTGGCACCCTATTCTTCACTGTTATTTTTCCCAAATGATTTCTTTTCTGCAGAATAAATGAGTTCAAATCAAGCTAAGGGGAAAATACCCAAGCCACAGACAGGACCCACACAAATCTCGTTTTGATTTCTTGCAAGTGTCCTTTGAAACAGACTATCAAGTTCTTATAACCCACTGTTCATAGGAGAGGCAGGATGAGGAGTGGACAGGAGTATATGTAGATTATGGAATTTCTTTGGGATTCTGAAAGTCTTATCCCACATCCCTGCATAGGACATCCTAATCGTTAGTCCTTTAAGCTGCCTTGTACCCATGCTGAGATTCTTGCTACATCCAGTCACAGCAAAGAGACCCTCGGGTTTGTGTCCTCCATGCTCAAGGACACCACAGCCTGATATTTCATGGTTTCAGAGAAGAGTTGGAAATGACAGAGGTAGGGGTATAAGGCCACCAAGTTGAACATGGGCTTTTACTAGGCGGAAGGGGAGATCACTGTATCCCTTAGGGGATCAGACAGCTGCAGGATGGATGGGACCAGAGGCTCGGTTTCAGTTTTCCCTTTGGCAGGATGTGCTTGGAGGAAACACATGTGACTCCACCTATGACTCCTCAGTTGTTCTGGGGGTTGTAAAGGCTGCTGGGCAATGAAATCTCATCCAGGCACTTGTCACTTTGCAAAAGGAGGAGACAGTATGGGAAGAGCCATACATCTGAATATGTATAAGAGGTGCTTATGCTAAAAAGAATGAGCAGGTCAAGTAAGCTGGTGAGGTCCTGTGTTGCTACCACAGCAGACAGAAAGGGACTAAAGGAAGACCCTACTTCCTTCTTCTTGTTGTGCCTACTCATCTGCAAGGGCTGTAGAGGCCAAGAGGAGATGTGCAGTTCTTGGCAAGGTCAATAGCTACCCCAAGGTCAGATGCATGCTGCCCATGCTCACCAGCCCTGGAGTGCTCAAGGAGGAGCCAGCAGATTCCAAGAGTTTGCACTGAAGAAGCATCCATTATATACTGCTCTTTTTTCTGTGTCATTCTCTCCTGCTGGTTTGTGGTTACCTGCCCAGGGAAAGGGGAACCAATCTCTCACTGCATAACTAAATCTGAATCCATATTCCACACTCTTTCAGATGTAATGGCAACACTTTAATCACTCCAAGGATATAAAAAGGAGACCACAATACTAATTTCATTTAAAGGATGAGGTGGTGGTGGAAGGATGGGGAGAGGGCAAAGAAGCCACACCAGGGCTACACTAACAACTGTGAGTATGAATGAAAGGCCCAGCCTCACTTAATGTTAGAGAGAGCACAGATAACATGGAGCAGGGCTGTAAGGCTGGCTGAACGCCTCAGAGGGGAGTAAGAACTGCAAACACACGACCATCATTTTGCCTCCACTATCTCCATCCCCTTGGTTTGTTAGGCTAAATTGCCTCATGGATGTCAGCATATTGCCTCAGGACCTGTCTGTGACCCTCCCAAGGGTCAGGCAAAGAAAGAAGTTGAGTCCCAGCTGTGACCAAAACATTAGTTTGTCTAAGAATAGCATAGGAATCAAGAACAGAGTTCTTTTCTCCTACCAAAGCCTTTCATCAGATTTGATATAGTAACCTAACTCTGTTCTCACACTTCCATTCCCACCACAGGCACCAGGTGAGACCTTCTGGGACGGATCAAATGCTGAACCTTCAGGGTAGATCTCGCCAGAACACTGTAGGATGGTCATTTTGATATGCTGCAAAAAATCATAGCCTCAAGCAGTGATTAAACGTACCTCTGTGTCTGGGCCTGTGTTTGCATTTTTGTTCTGATTTCTTACCATGACTTCTCCTCACTCCCACTACACCCCTGTCCCTCTTCCCCCGACCCCCTACCCCCACCTCCATCCCCCCCGATTCACTCTCCAGCGATTGCAACAGTAGAAGCATTTTTGTAGAACACCAAACTGTTCACAGCTGGTGCCTTATCACATGGGTGCTTTTCCCACTTTTCCCATTGCTATATTTAACACAGCTTGTGTATAGAATTGGAACTTTTGTATCTCCCCTGTTTTTAACTGTCTGAATTCTTTATGACATTACCATTTTTAAAAACCCTTGATTTAAAAATAAATGTGAGATATGGCTGGCATAAATAGTACCCTGAAACAATAAATAAAATT
Source organism: Oxyruncus cristatus (assembly GCA_013399855.1). Taxonomy (NCBI): domain Eukaryota; kingdom Metazoa; phylum Chordata; class Aves; order Passeriformes; family Cotingidae; genus Oxyruncus; species Oxyruncus cristatus. Next base: position 1,805,605 of record VXAY01000172.1, read on the forward strand.
TGTGCAGTAACGTCAATCTTGTTCTTCCCAGCTGTGTGAATATTCCTGTGGGGCTTGAGCAAGCATAAGTTAGAACAGCCTTAAGGCAACTCTAATACACACCTAGGACATTGATGGGTCACAGGGCTGGCACAGGAGCAGAGGAATTTCAGGATTACCACAGTTACTGTTTACTCACCATCCCTGGCCCTACAGAAAGCACAGATCATGTGGAACTAGGGGTGAAAGCCAGAAACTTTAATATAGAATTAACTTGTGGCTAGCAAGGAACAAGCATCAGAAGTTTGGCAATTAGTTCATCTTACATAATCTCCTCAAAGTTCAGCTGCTTAGCAGAATTATCCAAAGTAAACTAACATCAGTATTCTTCTTTGAAAAAAAACATTAATTAAATAACAAAAAATAATTGCTGTGTACAGACTCTACCTAACTGGCCATGTCTGTTTATTTTCAGCCAAACAAAACTCAATTCAGTGAAAGTTTTGTCTTGGACGCAGTTACAAATTATGTAAATTTCTGTCACACATTTTAACTTATATCAGTATACCACTCATCAAAAAGTGAGCGTTTGTCCTGTGACTAAGATGTGTCAAGCTCCTGATGTAGTAACAAAATCAACATATTCTATTGCATAGTGGACATGCAAATAGGAAGGAGAAAGATTGTAAGTCAGTATTTTTACAGACAAGTGAAGACAAAAGCAGTGAGGAAAGTCTGAGTCACATTACTTCCACATACTGGTCCAAATTGACTTGTATTTGAATGACTCCGAGTCTTAGGCTGACTAGAGACTGGTGAACCTTGGAAGACCCAGGGCTTCTTTTGGCTTTGAATTTCAATTTGGAAGTGAAATCTGACGCTGAGCAAGTTTCACCTGGTTTCAAGTTTCACTGAGAAAGGGGGAAACGGATGAGGAAACACAGGTAGCTGTCAGAAGGCAATTACGGTGAGAGAAACGAGATTGGGAGCAGCTTCATATTGCAAACAGCAAAGTATTGACAGGTGAGCAGCATTCGTATCTCTGAGCTTACAGTGCTGCTGTGTCTAATAGGGACATGCAGAAACTGGGCTCAGCAAACTGGCTTTAGTGGTCTTTAGCCAATTGTGTCTGTTTGTGACCTTTCTAAATGGCAGGAGGCAAACCACTTCATCCTGTGGCATGTCAGAAGGGACAGCCAGACTCCGCAGATTTTCCCACAAATGTTGTCTACCCTGAAGCCCCATTCCAAAAAAAGTTATGGGATGATAAAGTATTTGTCCGCTAGTAAGATAAATGCACAACAGCTGGAATGTGAGACCTGGCACCAGAGGGCTTTTGCCAGCAGGCCAAGGAAAAGTGTGCAAAGCAAGTAGGAATGAAATTACATGCCTTGTCTGTCCACACCATGTAAGAGTGCAAGGCCAACTAACCGGAATGACAAATCAGTAATTTGTCATTGTAAGGGAAGCAGTTTACAAAAAGCATCACAATCCTTGAAAGATGTGTAACTCATTGATTAAATTCCCTGCATAATATTTTACCAGTTAAAAAAAAAAAAGAGTGAAATTTAATTATATACACCCCAAAAAAAATCATTAAGCATTACAGCTGCTTCATTCCACCCTTCCCAATTGCTTATTGTTTATCAGCAGATTAAAATGCTTCCAGCTGGAAGGCTAATTAACTGATTTCATGTTTTCTGCCTGTCCTGATCACAGGGAAAGTCTAGAGTCCAAGGGAAGCCCAACTATAAGTGACAGGAAGGATTACTGCCTACACTGTGTGATTTCTAATGAAAGAAAACGCGTTGGCCTTCAGCTCTCTGTTCCACTCTCTTACATTCATGCACTCAAAAGCTGCAGTGTCTGTCCTCAAGCTGATAGTGCTCCTTTGTTGCAAGCTCTCCCTCCTCTCTGTTAAATACTTCGTCTCTTCTCTTCGTTTACAGATCTTATTCTTAGAAGAATTCAGCTGTAAACATGGAAAAGAGTGGGAACAAAACCTGCTTTTGCAGGTATAAATGCATGGCAGTTTATGCTGCGGCTTTTCAGAGAACAAACTTGTGCAGTGATTCTCTGCAGACAAAGAATCACCTCGCAGGATCTCTGCACAAACAGCTTCTATTAGTTTTGTTTTGTGGTTTCCAACCATTTTCCATATTCAACCATGTGAAAATCTTAATCACTGAATCAGACTAAATGCAGAGATGATACAGGTAAAAATTTTCCTTTATCCTTTAGTATGCACAGTAAACTATCTGTGTATTAATAAACATTATTTAAAACAGTCTAATTGAATAATAGTTCACAATTTAATAAATTAGTAAAACTCCTTTCTGGCAGACATAGCACTGTGTATGTTGTGGACTAACACTTAGTTGTCTGCGTGTTTTATATATATAATATATATAATATATATTATATATATATAAATTCATTTATATATTATTTTTATATATATATATTTATACACACATACACATATCAGTCCAAAATATTCACAGGTTGCATAAGAATATCATCCTGGTTTCAATTTTGAGGGATTCTTTTTCATTATTTTTTCTGTCGTTTCCTTTTTCTTTTTTTTTTTTTTCTTTCTCCTTTTTTATTCTTTGTTTTTGGAATGGTTGCATTTATAGCATGGAACATCATCTTTAATGAAAAATGGGAAAGCTCTGACCAAGCCAGGACTAAGCTTTTGACTTGAAGGTCTGGTGCTGTATGTACTTTATTTCGTGTAGCAGAGGGTCTGCTCAATGTGTGAAGTCATGTATATATTTTGGTATTTTAATATTGAAAAGCCAGATTCTTAGTATATCTTGCATAGCATTCACTGAAACAAGATCAACGTTGCACCAGTTCAGAATATGGTCCAAATCAATTATATATAACCTGTGCAAACATGGAGGTATATATATAGATATATATATAGAGAGAGAGAGATAAACTACATATATACACGGAATAAGGATGATATAATTATTTGATACATCTGATAATTTCTGAGTTTTTCTAACTACACTGTTCAAAGCAGAGCCCAAACTCCGCATTCAAACAAGAAAACACACCCTCTTACTTAAGAGGTTTGTGACACATGTTCTGTACAAGTAAATAAATAATTTGACTGTGTGAAAAATATAGAAATTTGGATTAGTTGAATTTTCCTTTACATACTGAAACAAGCATATATTTTTGTTCCTTAATATTTTAATAATATGATACAACAGCACTTGTCAACAAAGCTTTTGTCATCTGACAGTGTCTCCATTTCCTGAAGTTCAGGCACTCTCAGGCTTCCATCACCTCAATTTTAGCAATTTATGTCTGGGGCCCCTACATACCTGTACATGACAGCCCCAGCAGGCTGGTCTGAGGTAGGTCAGGGAGGTTTGCGCAGCCTGGGCTCCCATCCAGCCAGATAAACTCTCAGCATGGCACCTGACTGGCTTACACATCCCTCTCAAAAATTCCCTGGCATGCCTCAGTGTTTATCATGGGGCAGCAAGCATCCCATACGGCCAGCCTGCTGAGGGATCAGCTCATGGCTTACTTTCAGCAGCACAAAAGTAGCCAGATGCAGGGCTCTCAAGAGCCCCAGCCCAGACATCACCAATGTAAGGACTGGGAGGGATGCAATGGTCTCCACAGAAAACTCTATCATACCACGAGCACAGCTGAGGCACGGCAGCCTCACTGCCCTGCCGCTAGTATGGTATACCCCAGGAAAATATGACTCCTGACATAGGTTCCATGTAACCTAAAAAAATACTTAAAAAAAAGAAACAGCACAACATTTAAAAACCACTAGGTCTATATTTTGCCTGAAAAATAAATGTTATTTTCACTCCACTACAAGATGTCATCATGCCTGCGGCATGGTGCATAATGAGAGAGTAACTCCAAGCTGTCAGCAGAGATGATCCAAAATAAGCAGCACACTGTAAATCCACAAATAGAAAAATTAGGTCTTTCACTTACTGCATTTTTTTCATCTGGTCGTAGCTTAAAAATTGGGCTGAAATTACCTTTATCAGCATGGCTTTGAAACCCTGACTTGAACAGGTCAGTGGGAGTGAGGGGAAAAAGGAGGCATTTCTTACTGCATTTCAGTGCCATTGCTTTGGGAAGACAGCTATTTTCAGCATGCGAGTAAAAACCATGGAAATGTTGAAGAATTTGAGATGCCACATCTAGATCCTAATATTCCATGGTGGAGAGGCTACACAAGAGTTTCGAAGTGGGATTACAAGCCAGGTGCTTGCTCGCTGCCACCCTTGCACACTGTCAGATTGAGGACGGTTTCACGGCCACACCAGCCTTCACACCCCTCCTCTGCAGTCAGCAGTCCCTGATGTCTCACAGGCACCAGCCATATCCAAGCTGCTTCTGGAAGTGGGATATGAGAATTTTTGAATGCAAAAACCTTTTTTAATTTTAGATCTATCTATGCCAAATGTTTCAGATAGAAATTTTACACTGAAACAAGCATTTACAAGGATCTGAGGCCAAAATGTTAGGGGACAATTTTTACAATGTGGTATGAGGTTGAAACCTGCATCAATTCATGACAAAATGTGGTCTTTACCCTTAACTCCCACAAACTTCATGGGGAACAGAGTAACACATGGTGGAAAAAGTGGCAGTATCTTCTAATTAGATCCTAACAGGAGCTATTTTCTGGGACCTGAGTTTAAATTCATCATAAATTAAGCTGTTGATAATACAAGGTATTTTCTTTTGTACATAGTAAAAGAGTGGAAGGTTACAAATTTGATGATTTCCAGCCAAGCAGCTCTTCTATACGTTTTCAGCTTTAAGGTTCCAGCCCTGCAGAGGCAAAGCATATGTTTGGCTTCATTGCATTGTCTCCAATGTGATTACTTAGCATACCTAAAAGTTAATCAATTAAATAAGCCTCTGCCTGGTTGAGATTAATTCCCACATACATGTTTTCTGGGACACACAGTATAGTTTATTTTATGAGAAACAATTGCTATCTTTATTTGCTAATTTAATTTTTAAAAATATTGACAGCTGTGCTATTCAGCAAATTCAGAAATGCATCACAAGAATTTATTCTTCAATGTTGGATTTTAGCCCAGCTAACATCAGCCATGCTACTTGCATAACCTGGTATGAGACAGGGAAGAATCAGATATAGGGTAATTTAATTCTCTCTAAAGTTTAATTTAGTTTTAGGGACACGACGTTACTGCCTACAGTCATGGAGAAATAAAGCATTAAAGTTGAAACTTTAGTGCAGAGATTTTCTCAGCTGGATGCACTCTGCTTTATTTATTTTATTGTTCCTTGCATTAAATAAAAAGGTATTCTTTTGCTTCCTGTAATTTTTTTTCTTAAACACTTCAAAAAAGACCTTAGTGACAAAGCTAGGCTTAAATGTTCGTGTTTCATTTTGATGTCATTTGGCTGTTTATTTTCATTTACTAAACTATTTTACCCTCCAAAAAAGGATGGTACGTTGGCAGATTTTCCCCCTCCTGAAAAGCTGTCGGAAGCCTGGTTTAAAAATACAAGCAGAAAGCCTGACGGCCCTGGGGAAGGAGGATTAAAAAAATAGAAGAGAAGGTAAAAAAGGATGCTAAGTGATGCCCAGCTGACTTCCTCATCTGTCTGTCAGACATCAGACTGGCATAGCTGGGCCACCCATCTCCCAGAGGAAAGCCATGTTAAATGGTGGCACCTCTGGCAGGGAGACTGTCACTGCCTCAGTGTGGCATTGACCTACGCTAACAGGGGGAGGAGGAGAAGAAATAAATCCTCCTTCCTTGGAGGAAGGCGGCTCTCGGTGGGGCTGTCAAGGAAGCTTTTGGAGGGTGCTCCAAATAAGAAAGGGGTTGTCATAATCCTTAGAGCTGTTTGGGTTCTTGTGTCTGTGTGAGAAGAACCACCAGGAAATGCAGTTTTCAAAGGCTAGAATCATAGAATGTTAAGGAGCTGGAATGGACCTGAAGGATCATCTAGTTCCAACCCCTTCTGTGATGGGCAGGGACACCTTCCACTAGACCGGCTTGCGTAAGGCCTTATCCAACCTGGCTTTGAACACTGCCAGGGTTGGGGCATCTGCAGCCTCCTTGGGCAACCCATAAAGCAAAGCAGGCTGCACTCTCCCTTAGGTATAGCAACGAGAAACATTTCATGGCCTATGGATTAGAAATAGACCATGGATTAGAGGAGCCTTCTCAAGCTCTGGACAGCAGCTGAAAGATAAAAGATCCCAGGAGGGCACATAATGGGGTTATGGTGCCCTGTGTCAGCTCCTGCCAGCCCTCTGTGGGCATGAAATCGCCCTCCAGAGTATAGCCTTTTGCCAGAGTCCACCACCAAACCACACTCTCATGGGGGATCAAAACCACAAGGAATTCCAGGCCAACAGCAATTGGGCTTGGTCCTGATATCTTAACATCTGACGTTCACAGGGAAGGGTGTTTTCTTGGCCAAAACTTCAGAATCAAACTCTTAACAGCCAAAGTGCCTAATTTTATAAACCTGGACATTAAAAACACCATACAGGCAGGAACTCACAGAAGTTGTAGATTTCCATTGAGAATTTTAATATTTGTAAACAATAACAAAGGCTTATGAAGCGATCCTTGAAAAAAAAAAAAAAGATGCTTCCTAGAGAGAGAGGGAGGTTAGGAGAGTTGACAGGCAGAGAAAAAACAACTCCCAAAATCTTTCAGCAGAAATTAAGTAAGTAAACAATAGTCTTTAATTTTTCTGGGATTTTGTAAAATAATTTATTTAGGTTTTTGTTTTGGGGCAACAACAAAAAAATCCCAACAACCTCATAACATTTTCAGCTTTCACTTTTTTATTTCATGGAAACCTTTAAAAAATTGTGTGCATACATTTCTTATAAGAAAGAATTCAAGGGAGAACTTTGTCCATCTCTAGGGAGCATACAGTGGATGTTTCATGTCCTTATTGCATAGTGAAAAAGAATAAGTGCCAAGTGTAATAAGTAAGCTCTTATTTTTGCAGGCAAAAAAATTTTCTTGCCAAGTTTCGCAGTGGAACAAACTGCAGATCTCCCATATATTTTCTTCTTGGGAAGTTTTGCAAATTAGAAGATAGAGTTTGCTTGCAAATACCACCTGCTGATTTTGTGGAAAACAGGAAAAACTAAAGTTTGACATACGACCTCCAAAAATTTTTCTTTTTACGAATAAAACAGCATTCTCCAGCATCATCACATCCCAAGCCAATATAATTCACAAAAAAAGAGGGCATTTTTTTCTTTTAACTGAAAACACTCTTGGGCTGATTCCACAGAAACCACATGCAAATGTTTGACAACTTTTGTCTTACACTTTCAGACAGAAGTCAAGAAAGAAGTAATATTTTTTCTTTAATTATTTTAATGTGACATAAGAATCAGCATTTAAAAAATCCAGTGTAATTATTTCTTTTCATGTTTGTGCAACTATCCAATTGCAATAGTTAATTTTTAAAAAAAATTTAGTAGAATGTTTAGCGTTGTTTTCTTCATTAAAATGTAGTTTGTTCAAGTTTGGTTTAAGTAAATGCCTTCATTTCTAACACTCTTAAGTGGCTGCCAGAGCTCACAGCTCCCTGTAAATTTTCCTGTGAATGGATAGTGGCACTTGAAAGAAGAGCTGCAGTGTTTCTGCCTAACATATTAATCACCTCTGCTACCAGTAATTTATCTTTTCCAATGTCTACATAAAATAAATTAGTTGTAATGGCAACAAAAATAGCTATCAAATATACGGCACTGTCCCACTTTGTATTATTAAAGACTCATTTTAACAACAGGAGTGCAGATCCTGTTGGTCTCACCTGCTCAGCTATTAGTTTCAATTTGTCTCCCAACGCTTGCCAACACACTGGGGTGTGTGAGCAATCCCAGAAGACCGCTTTGGAAAATCTCACTACATTCCCACACCTGACAATATTTCACTATACCTCAGGGTAATGTTAAACAATCTTTGCATTGTCCTATGCCATCTGTTCAGCATTTTTAAGCATAACTGCTCCGTATTGGCGTCTCACGCGTTGTAACCACTTTCTGTTATACCATACCATACCATTCGTTTTTGTCATACTCTTTCCTTCCAATTCATTTCTTTTTCATCGCTAGCCAGCACTGAGTATCACCAAATGCGCTGCATGACGCAGCCAGGAAGCTGAAGGGAGCATCGCCTTGCTCTTTATTATTGCCAGAAGTAGTAAATTCTCAGCTCCCTACCTTGGACAGCCAGCCTGCACCACTTCAGAAGAGCCCGTGGGCATTGTGTGACAAATCCCACAGCTAACAGCTGGATAGCATGCCCACACAAGGGAAGTATTGCACAGGCACTGAGTCAGAGAGAGGCACTGCTGTTGCCAACTCAGCATGGACCATCGCAGTCCAGTTGTGCCCAGGTGTCTTGCACCACAGGGAGGGAGCACATCCAGCTGAGTGGTACCACCATCCAGCAGTCACAAGGCTAAAGCCATTTTGGGCTTTAAATTGAGAGTCCCAGGGGTCTGGAGCCAGTCACAGACACCCCACTGCTTCCTGGGCTTGGCACTTCCTGGGGAGCACAGAGACCAGTGCTCTTGGCCCCGCTAACAGCTGGCTCAGGGTCTGTAGCCCTGCATTTAAGCATAAATATATTACATCAGGCTTCCTTGTTTGTAAAATGAGGATGCATATCCTTATTTGGGAAATAGTTTGGAGCTGGGAGTGAGGATATTATATAAGTGCTAAAACCATTACGATTGCACTTTTGCTGCTTGAATAAGTCTCACATTTCAAATTTAAAATGTGTTTTATTTAAAACCTCTGAGCTTTTAGACTCCAATAAAAAGTATCAGTGACTACTTCCCTTAATAATTCATATCTTCAGGTGCACAACTGGTATCCTCAGTGAGTGTATTTCCAGTATCTGATGAATAATAAGAAGTTTTCATGCTAAGTTGAGATCAAAAGGCTTCTGGAAGAGGTGGGATTCCATCTGTACTAGTACTTGGATTCAGGAAAGCCTTAATATTAATTAAAAGAGCCTAAAATAACTGGATATTTCTGCATTGTTTATTCAGTTCTAGAACAAATCATAAATTAATTGAAAAACCGGTTGAATTTACCTAAACAACATCCTTAATTGATATTTTTGAAATCAGAACCATGTCCCAAACAAATAAGGCGCATTTTTTTTTTAGTTGGTGGGGGTTTTTTTTGTTTGGTTTGTTTGGTTGGGTTTTTTTCCCAATTTATTTGCCTTCCCATAATGCTGTTCACTAACTAAAGACTGACCATCTCTATTTTTCCAAATGAGCACATGTGGTGACATCCATCTCCTGTAAGCACTGACCTCAGGAAGTTAAGAAAACAAACGGTTTCAAAACCACACTGTGAAATATGGCTGTTAAGATGGCCAGCACATTCTTCTCATTTTTCATTAGCCTCTCCTGTCACAGGACAAATCATCCAGCAGGAAATGTCACCCAGGTCTCAAGATGGTGAAGTCTCCTTAAGCTTTAATCAACGGATTAAATGGATTTTCCATTAAATCTCATGGTAGGAATATAAAGCAGCATATCTTGGGCACATCCTAATCCTGGTGTTCAGAGGAAAGTGAGTAGTTTTGGGGCAAGGGCTCTTGAAGGGTGTATCATGGAGCCATCGTCCCCCTGGGGTCCCGGAGCTAACCCCAGCACGAGGCAGGCATGCAGCACTGTTCATGCCCACCCAGAAGCCCAGGGAACCACCTGGCCAGTGCCACCTTCTCCTCCTTATGCTTGCATCCTTTGATCACCCCTAAGCAAATTTCATTTGACTTTTTTTCCCTGCACTGATGAGGTTTTCTTTTATATGTGACTGAGCAGCTCAGTCTCACTGTAATTTTTCATCCACAGCAGTGAGAAATAAGAGAGTATTTGCTACCTCCCTGTCCCTAACACTGCACATGGATGTGCATTACCATAGCCTCAGGTGTTAACATCTAAGATATTTTCTTCCTCCCCTTCTTGGTACTGGGCTCTAAAACATACAAATTCTTTCACTTGTTTTGATATTCTAAAACTGTCACCATTTGAATAGGCCAGTAAAGACTGAAGGGGTGGCAGCCCTCAGTTTGCAGAGAGAAAAGTGAGAAGCACCACCATCCCTGGAGGTATTTAAAATCATGTAGATGTGGTGCTTAGAGATGCAGCTTAGTGATGGAGTTCGCATTGGTTGGATCATGGATTCACTAATGGATTTCATGATCTCAAGGGTCTTTTCCAACCTAAATTAATCTATGATACAGTGAGAAGGAAGGAACAATTTACTGGCATTTCCCCAGGAGTGTGTGCTGCAGCCAGTAAGGTGTACCAGAAGCTCATGTTCTTCCTGGGGGCCCAGACACTGCTGAGGGACAGATCTGGGGCCAGGCTAAATTATTCTGCAAGGAGAGGAAGGAGCACTCTGCTTCTCTGCAACAGGAAGGACTACCTGTCCTGCACTGTTGGTGAAATGCAAAGCAACCCCAATATGTGTGGATCATTTCAGTCAAGGGAATGCTTAATGGAAGCTATTTTGCCTTGCTTTAAATAGCGAAGATAGCCCTTGGTCTAGTGTGGCTCTTGTACTTGTTAAATGGAGGCTTAATTGTGGCCTTAAGGCAAAAGCCTTGTGTTCGGATTTTTTGTGGGGACGAATATCCACAAGGAATATAGTGAGGTTTATTGTTTGATTTTTTTAATTTTTTTTTTAGTCTGAACAAAAACTGGCATTGTTAGGTGAGTCCCAGAGGGAGTATCAAGACAGCAAGGAAGGATGGATCAGGGCCAGCCACTGTGGAAAATAACATACTTCATACCTAACGTGTGTGAAGTTCACAGGCAGAATTGTTCCTGAAGCTGTACTTTTAATCCAACCCATTGCTTAAATCTAAGTGCTGAAAGGTAAGCAGGTGTTCAGACCTATTTGAGGTCATCAGTTTATCCAGTCAGAATTGCCTTATACCTTGCTCAGAGTAAGGGACTAATATTCCTCTATTTGACTGTGCTAACAGAGGTGACAGTCTTAGGTCTAGTAAAGTCTGGTATTAGAACTGCCACACAACCATACCTATTCTCAAGCAAAAGAGCTAAAGACAGCACAATCAATATTTTAAAATATCTAACCTGAATAATGATACGTCCACATGAAAAAGTCCCATTTCCAGAAACTACTGCTAACCGTTGGTTTGAATTTGAGAATTCGTTTGACTGACATTAGGCTGCTCAGGACAATCAGGTGTCTGCCGTTATTATTCGTATCAAAACTTATGAGACACAAAATGCATAAATGTGAATAATTCTATGCAAACCCTCTGGAAATAAACCACATTTATTAGCCAACAGCATGTTTTAATAATTAGAGGACAGCAGCCAAGGAACAGCATAGTGGTATTCAGAATGTATCACAACCACTCTTTCGTTCCTTTTTTCCTAAATCTCTCTTCCTCCCTCATTTCTGTTGCTGTCATCCTGCCTTTCAGGAGGGAAGGGAAGCCTTTCTAAGCCTCTGACATTTGGTGCCTGAGGAAAGCTCATCTCCAGCTTCCAAAATGTACTTCATTCTCCCCAGGTGGGAATGAGGATTCCTATGAAATGCAGCAAAATCAAATCAGAGAGAGCATATGACAGGCCCAATTCTCCAGGTTTGTGGAAATCCTCTTCCAGATGCTTCTCAGAACCAGGCCAGAGAAAAGCCAAAGGATTCAAAAAACATTGAATCAGTATTAAAAAATCCAGGACATTGGCCTAAATATCCCAATGTCCTGGAAGAAACAAAGCAAAGCAACAACCCCTTTTAATTCCTTCATTTGCCTTCTGATTTTTGAGCAATTTGTATTCACAAAGCATATTTAAGCTTTCCTCCTTAAGGTCTAGGCATACTTAAAAATAAAAACAAGAAGAAACAAAATAAATCCTAAGAGAGGCTCTCATGTAATTATATATATATATATATATCCAGGAACTAAGATTTTAAAAAACAGAAGAACATATGGATAGCCTAATAAAATTGTGAGCTGGCAGTAACCAGCATATAATTGTGTGAAAAGAGAACATAAGCATCATTTATTTTTTATGTGGACTAATGGACAGCATATTGGCATGTCAACAGGAGAAATCAGAGTTTTTCTTTCCCTTCTGTTGCAAAGCCAGAAGAAAATCTTATAATCCCTGCATGACTCATTATGTCCTTCCAGTTTCTTTATTTATTTGCTTGTATTGCAAGCTTCCTTAGGGTATGGTCTACCTCACTATCTGCCTTTACTCTGTCAGCACACCAGGAGATCATTTGCAGTCAGATTTCTGGATACTGCTTCATATTACAACAAAAGTACTCAGAATTAAAACAAAACAAAACGCAAAAAAAACCAAAAGCCACGCACAAAAAAACACAAACCAAACCAAACCCATTCAAAAAAAAGAAATCAAAACTAAAACATGCTCATCAACTACAAACACTTATTTTCCTCAGATTCCTCTTTGGGAGAAGCTCAGTGATAAGGATTCCTGCGCTGCAAACTTCAGAAACTTCAACAGAAAGAGCCTGATGCAAAGCCTTATTTACTGCAACTCTAATCTGCTTCTAATCCACCTTGCTCTAAAGACCACTGCACAGCATAACACAGACTTCAGATAACAAACAGTTACAAAAATCCATTGATTTCTCTGAGCAACATAAGCTGCCAAAAACGCATTTAGCCTCTGTGGAAAAGACCTTCACCTCTGGATAGAGCCCATCGGTGCACACCCTGTTAGCAATTGCCAGCTCTTAGAAAATTGCTTTCATCTGGCTGCAGAAAACACATATGTAAAAGCAAGCCTGGCAGCCTTTCTCAGAGTTTTACTCACTGCAGCTTAAATGAGATAACCATCCTTCCACAGCACACACGAGTCCTAGATCTCAATCACACGCAGCATCTGCCATACATGAGGGGTGCTTTTGGGTAACCTATCCTTGCTACTACGTTTTTATTAACTTTCAGGCAAATACTCATTCCTGGCATTTATTTGCTCCTTCCCACAGTCTCCCTTAATATTCCCCTGATAACTGAGTGGTTTTGTTTCATATTTCTTTTCTTTTATAGAATGGTAACACAGTGAATGGCCCTCAAAGTGTTCACTTGTTGCTCACCTAGGCAGTGTTTTCACTCATTAAAGATAAACCTCTAAGGACTGAAATTTGGTTCCTATCAGCACACGGAAGTAAATATAATGAAAGTAGACTAATAGAGAAGAAACGAAGAAACTTTTGTTACAGCATTACTGTCCTGAATAGTTGCTTTATAGGATATGCCTTTCATGTGCATGAACTTGGATAGCCCCTTAAAAGAAATGCCCACAGTGGCCCACCTACCTCTTGTTCCTGAGATGCCTCCAACTCTGTATCTCAGTGCCAGTTTTAACTGGACATCAGTTTTCTGTAATCAAACAATTTGGCAGCTGTCTCTGATGCTTCCTTCAGGCTTTGCCCAGCATCACTAGTGACTGAGTGCTCAGGGACAGAGCTGCAGAGCTGGACCAACAAACCTCGAGCCATTACCTGTCTCTTGCTCATGGAGGCTGATGTCTTTTAGTCAGTGTCAGACCTTGTTCTTTGAAACTCAGGAGGCTCAGAAGAACCCAGAAAAGCACAACTTTTCTGGTAGGTAGGTAATTACAGCAACGAGAGCTTTGTCCAGTAGATCCAGTTTTCTTCTTGACAAAGACAGTGATGTGGTCCTTTTCAAGCAACCTGAAAAACACTCTTTCATACCATGAACAGGCAAAACTTCACACTTGCTACAACACCAGATTTCAAACTTATGTATACAGTTATCAGTGCAATCCTGCCTTTGCTCAATGAGCCAACTCGTTTAAGTAAGTAGAAGCAAAAAATGTTCAGCTACTGGTTGTCATTTATTAATTTCCTAATTCACTTGGAATGGAGTGGTAAAATCAAATCACACAGAGGAGATGTTCGGGATACCAGCAGGAAGTCTCTGAGTTCTGAGAAACTATTCATACCACTGTCATGAGTATTGCCAGAGAAATTACTGAAACTTGGCCGAGTTACTTAAAACAGAACATGCTCAATAAACACACAAATAAACAAATTCTCTTCCAGCCATCAGGGTTTATGCTCCTCTTCATTATCCTGATGCAGACAGAGAAGTTACTAGCCCTTGATGGACACCAGAAGATATTTTGTCCAACAAACATGTATCTTGCCAGTATGAATAGCTATTTTGAAGTGTGCTCTGATACCCTTTATTTTCCCCTGGGAGCACTGCATCAGTGGACTATGCATGCTTCTGTATCCCAGATTTAAGGGAAGCCATCCTGAAAAATGGAAGGCTTTTTCATTTATCTTAACATAGTTTGTTGTTTACCAATACATGCAAAGAAGCAACTCATTCATAAACTTCAAATACTGATATTTTTGCTTCAATATTAGTACAAGCAGATGAGCAGACATGAAACAAATACTATGAGTGAGTAAGAAGTATGTGGGTTTGTGCCCTGTCTTTGAAAGTTGACATTAACAGACATTTTGCATTTTGCTGTCTAGGGAACTAATTTTTGAGCAACCTAGAAAAGGAATATATCTTAAATAACTCCATACCCATGAAATGACTATTAGAACTTAGACAAACATTCTTCATAATACTTGTCCTAGCCCTGGAGAATATTAATATTCATATCTTCCTTCACACCATTGCATCCAAAGATGTCTTCACCTGTACTCTGTCAGGAAAGAGGTTTTTACCTTCCCGACACTAATTAATTGGCTGCTCTGTTCATTTGCTATACTAAATTCAATTTTCATCTGTCCAGAAAGTAAATGGAGTCAAGGAATGAGTATTTGACCAAGCCATTCGGCAATGAATCCATGGAGGAACAACCTGTGGTGGGTAATAGTCTAATCCTGGAATGAGGCTTCTCTTCATGTTATGGACTTTACACCCCCTACCATTGTCTACCTTCTTAATCATATTTTAATCTTTTAATCAGATACAATGATAAGCAATCCAACTGGAGTGATAATAGATTTTCAGCTTACTCTGAAAGATACCATGATGGAAAAGAACTATGGACTAATCTTGAACATCCCATCTTGCATTAAAAGGAGAATGGTAAACCAGAGGCAGGTAGAATAATTTCCAGTCTTTGTTTCTGTTGGTCTCATCAAGTAGTAACAGCAAACATTAAACAGAAGATAGTAATCACTGAAGGTACATGAGAATCAAGCTCAACATTAACTGGGACTGAAAGGTTCAGATCCAAATTGAAACCAATGCAGATATTCAAGGCACTGCTATAGGTGAAGATCACAGGTGGAATGGTATCAGTATACTTTGATACTGGCATGCAGGATGTCCCACGCTGTTGCTTGACAACATATGGTTGAGGTATTACATAGCCTAATCCTGAAGTCTGGACCAACATTGCTTCCTATATTTAGGGTGTTGCCATAGTCAATGGATTAGGAAATTAAAAATAAAAAAATAAAAATAGGAGCTTTCCTGGCAATGCTCATACCCTTTAAAAACCATCTTACCGAAGTTGTCTTTGATCTTAATTTTGTTTGCTTTATATGTTTTTGAAGGCTCTCTGATGTGACAAACCCCTGTTCTGTGCTTGCATCCAGATACAGCTTTGCGATGAAAAGCTTTGCTCTCCTCCAATATTGGAAGATTTGTGATTGTTGATCTACTCCATTATTCATCTCTGAATGAAGTTATCAAACTTTATTCTTTACTGGCTTCCACTGACATAAATCAGGAATATTTCCAAAGATATGCCACTCTAATAGTGAACTAAACAAAAGGAGTCCCAGACCTTGCATGTTTCCTTGAAGCTACTTCAAGATGAGGAAACTTTGTTCTTTCTTTTGTTGTGATTGTTCTTCTGCAATTATTCTTTAAAAAAAAAATTGGTTTTCTAGGCAATTTTAGCTGGCATTCAGTCACTGCTCAACAGGGAGCTGTGGAGTGCGTAGGCAAGGTATTGTGTCACTGCTGCAGATAAAACAGTAAGAGCATAGTAATATTTTTTATATTGTTAGCTTTAAGATTTGACCAGTCTTAAAGTACCAGTGATTCAAAATGTCTTACATGCTGGCATTGCTCACTGCAATGCTCTCTAACTCATTCCTGTTGAACCATACAAAGCAGATGACTGGAAGCGATTAAAGTCTTCATCTGCCCTCCAGCCCCAGTGGTGTCGTTCAGGCAAGAGGTTCTGAGCCCTTTCAAGCCCACCACACATTCCCCAAATTGGAGATTTCTGTGGAATAAACTCTCATTTTTAGCACAAAGCCACTGGATGCCAAGAGCTGCCATTGTGCAAATGACATGCTCCAAGACTCATTTTACTATTCAGATCCCAAATCCCCCATTTCCTGTTGACTCTCATTGCTTAAGCTAATATCATTCAGCCTACTCTTTTAACTGGTTAGAAGGGCTTAGTCAAACCCCTCTGCAGTCAGAGGAACACAGTGCACATGTGTAACAGTAGAAATTGTTGGCTCAGAGCATATTCATTTGTTGTGTGTAATGCAGTAATAGAAAACAAATGCAGAGACTTCATTTTATATATAATAAAAATACTGCAATATTTTATGTGTCTCATTTTAGCAGCCTGTTTTTAAATAACAACCTTATTTTTTTCCAATTGCAAATCCTCAAACAGAGGAGCAAAACGTAAAAGTATTTTTAGTTTATCGACTAAACGTCCAGCCCAGCAGTTTGCTAGTAATATATGTACACTGATAATAACCACAACTAGCAGGGGATGCAATGCAGCCGCAGTTATTTCTCTCCGCTCTGCAAGAACATACTCCTCTCATTAGGAATTTAGATGTCAGCCAGGATTGCTAACTGCATTGGTTCACACTGCCCTGAAAAGAGGCAAAATGGCAGATTGTTCTTTGAAATACCGCAAAGCCTTTCTGAACAGCACAGCTCAACCGCTCAGGGAACTGAGGCAACAGCACTGAAAGTTTAAAAACAACTCTCTGAAGAAGAGAAATTAATCAAGAAGCAGGCTACTGTAGGAAACTTGCCATTTTGAAAAAGGTACAGTTCTGAGCATGTAGGATGGCTGGTCTTTCTCCAGGTAATGGCAGTAATACCAAAGGACCTCCTGAGCCTGAAGTGACAACTGAGAGGGGACCTTATCAGTGGCTATAAGTATCTAAAGAAGGGTGCCAAGAAGATGGAGCCAGGCTCTTCTCAGTGGTGGCAAGCCACAGGATAAGAGGCAATGGGCAAAAACTGATGCACAGAAAGTTCCACCTGAACACAAGAAAGAACTTTACTGTGTGGGTGACCATGCACTGGAACAGGTTTCCCAGAGAGGCTGTGCAGTCTCCCTCACTGGAGATATTCAAGAACAATCTGGACTCAATTCTGTACAATGTGCTCTAGGATGACGCTGCTTGAGCAGTGAGGTTCAACCAGATGACTCCCTGTGGTCCCTTCCAGCCTTACCCATTCTGTGATTCTGTGAAAAGATATTTAGTAGAGTGTAATGATATATGAGTGGAAATCGCTTTGCACATAAACACATCCCACCCCTCCAGGACACTTGCTCTTTTATCTCCCAGGAGTCCCTTTGTCTCTGCAGAGCACAGTGTGGGTCTGACCCACAGCTGGCTGATGTCAACAGGAGTCCCTCCCAGGCTGCTCCAGGCAGAGCTGGCACACAGGGCTACTTGAGGCGTGGGCAGGGACATCCAGCACCACAGACAGGCAGGTAAAAGTTTCTGTTTTGCTTTAGGTAAAATGTTAAGGGTGCTGTGCTGTGCAATGAATGAACCATAAGTGAAGTACCACTGGAGATGTAAGCTGCCAAAAAATGCAGAAAATTTAGAGCTACAATGTGTCACAGCAACATTTTAATACTATCAAACTGAATTTGCAATTTTCACAGACACTGTCCAAATCATCTTGGCATCATTCTGGTAAAACCTGTAGTGAAACACAATAGCTTTCCTGGAAGCAGATGGGCTTAACACCTTCAAAAATGAATTTTTCAGCAGGGCCAGACCCCATTCTCCCTAGTTTACTCCTGAATCACAAAACCAGTGTTGACACTACAATACCTTTCTTAATACCTCCAGTTGCTGTACTTCAATTAGAATGCGTTTTAGGATACCATGACAATTAGAAAGGAATAATCATCATCCTGTAAAACAGGTACTGCAGATCCTAGAGAGGCTGAATTGGGAGAACTGGCACTGGGCACTCAGCAGCCCTTTCGGTTTTCCCCAGAGGGTCTGGAGTGAGCAGGATATATTGTTTCCCTCTGGTCTTTGGAGGTGAAGACAAATTAGCCTTTGCTTCTGACAAATTGGCTTCTTGTTTCCTATAACAAAGTCTCCTAATTGAAACCGTAAACCCTGATTTGAAAATCCCTTGTGTTTTCACACTTCAATCTTATTTGTGCTTCTTCATCTTTGAAAAGCATTTATCGAAAGTGAGACAGCCCCAGTGTCTCCCACAAAAATAATGATAATCATCACTGATAGGCATGACTTTACAGGTGGTGACAGACAAATGTACTCAGAACAGCAGAAAGAAAACAGTTTTTACTACCAGCCTGACTCTCTTCCCCATTGTGTACTTTTGGTAGCAATTAAGTTGTCCTGTTTATACAGAGAGGAGTGCCCTGGAATAAAATACTGGGCAAAGTGGGAAAACATAGGTGAATCTCTCATCAGGAAAAGTACCATACCATTCTTAATTTCTCTCATTAAGTGTCAAAACCAAGAGAGCCACAAACTACACAGTGAAGCATAGTTGGAAAGCATTGCTGGGCCTAGCAGTAGCAGGGCTCACTCTGCCTTTTACTTCTCTTCCCAGTATGATGCCAGCTACAAGCCAGCTCCTGACTTACAATTGCTGATTAAGAAAAGGGTCTGAGAGGGCTCAGCTGAAGTTTGTTTTGTCAATAAATGTCTGAGAAATGCTCTGTGATCCAAGGTTTAAGCAAATGCCTGCCAGTCAGCACAAACGAACTTGCTCCTCTTCCAAAAAGAGAGGAGCAAGAGAAATGTGTACTCTGTCACACTGATTTGCTGGGCATCGGGAGATAGGATGCTTTGAGAGAGAGAGAAACCATGTCACATCTTCCCTTCCTGTTTTCTTTGGGCCCTGGAAAGGGCTTACTAATTAGGCAGTTGCACTGCCCCTGAAAAATAATGAACAAACGAGCCAATTACCCCAGTTCGTAGTGAACCTTAAAGTCAACCCACAGCAGCACTTTTCTGAGCAAATTTCCTTGCTGGTGACTTTATTTTGTTACCATTTTTACTGCCATCTAATTGAAGGCACTGATGGCCAATTGCTTCATTTATCATCAAGTTTACAGGCCACACACTGCAAAACTAATTAGACACCAGACATTGTGTTTCAGCCTCCCTTTGAAATCTTGCTGGCATTTACATGTAATTCCAATTCATTATGTTTCAAAGAAGATGAAAGGGTGGGAATGAAAGTATTTCTCAAAACTAGCACTGAGATTAGGCAGGTCCAGACTGCACTCTAACACAGCTATTTTAAATTTATTGGGAAAGGGGGTGGAGGAGAATTAGCAGTTTCCCCCTTCCCGTCCCCCCTCCCCAATTTCTGACACTACCAAGCACAAACCCAAAACCCACATAATGAATCTTGTATAAACGCTAGTAGTGAGCTCTGCTCCATGTGCAGTTCTCACCTGGACCGATTTTCACAGGGAAGTGGTGCATTTTGCACTTGAGGTGAGAAATACTGCCCTAAGGATTTAAATCTGACAAGTGCCAAGGTCCTGTGAAAGTTCTTCTGTTTGGTGTGGAAAGAAAGGAAGGCAGACCTCTGCATTCACTGTGCATTGGTTCAACAATAAATCACCAGAAGCCTGCAGACATTTGGCAGAGCTGCAAAGAATTGTTATTTTAACTGAAATCTGATAGATTTTCTACTTCTAAGGCATTTTCAGATAAATACCTCCAATTTGGAGCCAGCCTCACTCATCTTGCATAGGCCTCTCCACCACCTTCACCGTGGCTACTCTGGACTGAGGTATGCAGGATCCAGCTCTGGGAAAGAATAAAGCTTATTCTCATTGTTTGATATTCTCATGTTGCAACTATTCTCCTTACTTCCCCTTTTGAGGTCCCCTACATCCTGATGGGCCCATTTCTCCCTAAATAAACTTAAAGCACAGAAGCAAAATGCATTTGTTGCCTGGGAAACATACAATTCAATGTACAAGGTGGCCATCCTAAGAGAGCCATAGACCTCCAAGGAAGTTTTTATATCAATAACCGTAAACAACCAGAAGTACCAGGTTAGTATAACATTCCCTGCTACTTGCTTGTTACTTTTTGAAATGTTTGACTAGTTCCTCCTTATAGGCCATGATTTATTTTCGTTTTATGTGAAGTCCTGGTCTTCATTTCAGAAATGTTCTACTATAACAGTGAGAGAATTTGACAGAATTTCAGAAGGGAGCAGAAAGCATTGCCTAAGGATTACTGGTAAACTCCTCATTGTATCATCACTCTGTCTCATTAGCTCCACTTTTTCACTCAGATTCAATGCCTGTTTTCTGTAGCACACTGCTCCTTTGAAGCACTTATCTCCTCAGGCCTTCTAGATGCCAGTAAATATATTGTAAAAGCATATTATATCCTGCTTCTGGCACTGACAGTACACTATCAACAACAAACCCTCTTTCTCTCAGGAAAATATTCACACCGCGATTTTCCTCTAAGAACTACTTGGATGAGGGGGTCCCTCCTTGGGGAGACTGACTGAGCGTGCTCCAAGAAACACTCCATCACTTCACATATGGAGTTATTTTCCAGTTAAGTTATGATGACTCCTAAAGATCCCAGCAATGATCATTTGTCTTCTTGGCAGATAAGGAAACTATTATTAGCAGAGCAATGATATTATATATTTTCTCAGATATTAATCTAGGAGCTTACATTAAATTCAGTTCATATAATCAGTCCACTGTAGCACAAACTCTGCAAGTATCTTGTATGATGCATCATGGAAGCAAACTGTATATCAATACACGATTTTTATATTTACCAAGGATTTCTTCCAGCTGGTTCACAGTAATCGCTGACAAAAGCAAAGCCACAAAGGGGCAACATACGAGCCAGTAACAATCCCTCAGACAACAGCACCAAAAATAAAAAAGTTCCTGAGAGTCCTGTGCTTGTAGTAGAGAACCTTGAAAGAATCAAAGTAAGAAGCGAGGGTAATTGTACCAGGAACCTAGTCCCACAGTAAAGGCTGCTATGGGTGTAAAAGCTGATCTTGGTCTGTGATTAGAGGATTATATATAAGGACTCACCCTGCTTGAATGGGGAGTTTTCTGAACTGGAAACAGGAGATCCTCAAGTGGTTTACAGGGCTGCCTCCAGCTTTCTTTATCAGTGAGCACCCTTTCCTCTATCTTTTCTTTAAGTAAGAGCCCAACCCTAATATTTTTTGGGTATTTTTTCTGTGTGTGTTAGCATTATTGGCACAACGCCTCAAGAGAGAATCTGTCTCAGCTGAAAGCAACACTG
Source organism: Oxyruncus cristatus (assembly GCA_013399855.1). Taxonomy (NCBI): domain Eukaryota; kingdom Metazoa; phylum Chordata; class Aves; order Passeriformes; family Cotingidae; genus Oxyruncus; species Oxyruncus cristatus. The sequence continues at coordinate 1,827,140 of VXAY01000172.1, forward strand.
AGGTGGCATCTACATATGGATTCCAGCACAGCCAAAAAAAAAGAAAAAAAAATCTTAAATGCTGTGCAACTCTCACAGATATACTGGCCACTGCAGGCAATAATAGCTTTAAAAACCTCAGCATTAAGCATCATCTTTTGATAGAAAAGTAGTTTTACCAAACTACCTTGATTTTTGGGACAATTTCCCAAACTATCTTTTGCCCAAGATTTATAAGAAAGTTTTACAAGAAACAACTCATGGGCTTTATCAACTAGGCAGAGACTTAACCTCCCCTGCTTCCTCGAGCCTGAATGAGTTTACTGCTTTAACATTCTTCTCCAGCATCCAAGCTCCATGCCGTAATTTGATCCCTCAAGTGACAATAAGAAAAGCAGCCTATGTTGCTGCAGAAGAAAAATAAACCAGCAATTAGCAAGTTCCTCTATGTTTCCTGTTTGTATAATACAGCTCTTTCACAGGGCAAAAGCTCAGAAGAAACTGATAGGCCTGGAAAAGATTTGTAATAAAGGTTATTTGAAATACCCACCAATGCAACTGGACCTATTGTTTCCTCCATTTAAAATGTAAAAGGATGGATTAAAATGTGGAATTAGATACTGCTGGGACTGGCTAGAGGTGGCAGTAGGGAGAGCTTTCTGTAGGTGTCACCCATGGGAGAGCTGTTCTGCACCACTAATAGCAAGTAGACACATTTCCTGTCACAACTACTTTATTTAAAAAAGGCTGTGCAAAGTGTAAAGACTTCACCAATGCACTAGAAATGACCATTTTTGAACAGGATGGTAGCAAAGGAAGTTGTTGATTGACTGATGCTCCTTTTTAAGGGGCCTCCAGGTAACACACTCCTCTGTTGGTATTGCTACATCTCCAAGATTAAAAATTGTACTTGATCTTCAGTGTACACTACTACACATATTGCCATTGGGTGCGACATATGCTTGAGTACCTAATCAAACAAACTAAACTGCTTGTTACACAGAACATTATGTTCCAAGGCCTTCAGTGATACTCATTATTGCTTACAGGTCTCAAAGTGTGGAGTTTCCTGCCACTTTCCCCTTATTTATGAAGTCTTAGGCAAACTGCTAACCAACTGAGACACTCTTAGTATTGGGTACTTTCCCCTTTGCCCCAGTCATGTATGCCAGTTTTAGTTTTAGTTTGCTCTCTGAGCAGAATTTAAACTGAGAGAGTGAGTTTTCATTTCAAGAGGAGGAATGAACCACTAGAGGAGCTGAGGCAGCTCCCTGGCTCTTTAGGTGGAACCATAGGAAGAGACTGTCTATGGGCTGACCATGGTCTAACTGCCTCTGACTGAAGAGCACCAGCAAGGCACTGGTGTAACAGCAAACCCACCACACCAAGAGTCAGCTCTAGTCTCATTCCTGCCATTAGTTTGCTGGATAACCTTTCCATCACGCTCCACCATCACTTCTGATTCAAGAGGAGCATCGCCAGTCTTTTATGTAAAACACTCCAAGAGGAAAAGTCCTGTAGAAGAATTAGGTATGATCTTTTTGCTACAATCCTGTTAGCAGGGGACATTAAAAGACCCTACGCCTGTAAATGTAATTAGTGCTATTATTTCTCTCTTGTCTTAGTCTGAGTTCAGACAGTTGCAGTAATGAATAAAGTTTGTCATCATTCCAGAAAATTTATCTGCGTATCAGTAGAGCTGCAATGCTGTTTTGTGTTTTCCAATTCTTTTCTAAACTATTAACTCAGGAACCGGAAAGCCACAAACCCGCAAAAAGTTTGAAACAGCTACAGAGTTTAATTCTGGTGCTTGCTTTGAGATCAAATGAACCATTCAAAAAGGTTTGGGCTAGTCACCTTTTTTTAAAACTTGACAACTAAACTGCTGAGACAAAATGTACGTATCAAGTAGGAGAATAGTGCAAGATCTGGTCAAAAAGCCAAAAGTCCATGCTTGAAAAAGTACTTATAATGTACTTTCCTGAACTGACCTGACAGAGAGAAATTTAAGCTAAACTGACTCCTATTGATTTCAGTAGGAATGGGGTCAGAGACCTTACGTACTGAAGGCTCCAGCTCACCACACAGCTCTGGGGTCCCCCAGAGTTAGGGTTGGACTCAGGTGTGTCTGGTGTAGAAGCAGAGCTTCATGCAACCACACTAAATTCCCCTTTTCATCCATTTAATCTTTAACCTTCAATTTTTCATTAAATTGTTAAGCTTTACTTTTCAGATATGCATTCATGAACTGTCAGATCTAGAGAAAGAAGCTGCAAGCCTGAGGATGGTTCTAAATTCAGCATCAAAACTTTTCTGAAGATATAACTTTGTGTGGTTGAACAATAGTAAGTACTGTGACTTTAGCATTGCTTCTTATCTTTCCAAAGATCTTTTATTCCACTAGTTGTTTGTTATACTTAATATACATTAAGCCAGCAGTTTCTCCTCTTGCAGTTTGCTTGGGACTATTGTTAACAAATGTTTAACGCATACAAAATTATTCCTCAGATGTCCATGCCAAGTTTGCAGACTGTGCATTAAGAAGTTTTCAAGTAAACTACTGGCAAGAAAATGCTGGATAAATTAAAAATGAGAAGAAAGATTAACTTCCCATATTCTAGTTCAAAAAATGGTGGAATAGATTTCATTCACATTTCCCAGGACACTACTGAAGAGAATGGTTTCATGATTGCTTAACCTTAACCATAGATTTATGACATGAAAGACCTATAATCATCAGATTAAAGGGGTAAAATTTAGGAAAAGTGTGGGTTGAACCGTCTTAGGATATATGGTCAGTCCTCTGATGTGAGGTGGGATATGAAAAAGAATAACATAATAATAACATACATTTTTAGTATCTTTCATCCACAAGAATTTCAAAATGCTTCCCAGACTAAACATGAAAGTCCAGATTCCAATTTCTGCTCCCCTGGTGTAAATCCAAGGTGATTTGACTGAAGTTATTAGAGTCAACTCTTCATTTACAAAATTGAATTTGAGATCAGAGGTTTGGCCCTATTGTAGGCAAACAGTAATGGCTTTCATTTGTGCACTGGTCTCATTCAAACAGCTGTAATTCGAAGCAAATTCATTTTCCAGCATTGGGAAAACTAGAACTGATAAATCTGGCACTCGAGTACATGCAGCAAGGAAGAAGAAGAAGAGGTAATGCACATTTTTAGTGTTTATCCAGAGATGTAAAACAGGCAAGTATTCCTGTGAGTATAAAATATTATTGTTTTAATTCAGATCAGTAAAAAGTTTCTCCAAGAAAACACTGAAGTAAAAGAGTAGGAAGAAACAGAAAGAAGAAATATATAGGAAGACATTAAATTAAACTACATTGATGGTCTCTCTGTCCAGTCCACTCAAGAACACTTTCTTGACAAGAAAATAAGTTTTGTTTTGGTGGAGTGTCCCTCATTCCCAGACAAATCCAGATCCTGTCAGAAATGCATGAAAATCTATTTTTCTTAGCTCTACAATCACTGACTCTATATTTTTATCGTGCTGTGAGAATGAGAAGCAAGAGATCCTTCATGATTATCACTGATATCTTCCCAAGCTGACTTGGGAAGACAGTGCAGCTGATCTGCAAGTTGTTGGGCTTTTTTGTTTGTTTGGCTTGGGTTTTGTTTGTTCGGATTTTTTTAAAGCCTAAACCTATCTGGACCTACCTGACACTTGCAGAAGCTCCCTCCAGTTTCTCTGGTAGTTCCAGTGAAGCTTAGACAGGGGTCTTCTATGACATAGAGCTGAAGTTGACTGTTTCAGGCTCCTTCACAAGAAGAAAGCTGCTAGACCATTTTTACACACCCTGAAAAAATGCTCCCTCAGCCAGGGTAAAGAACAAGGGTGAATCATCTCTCATGGGAAGAAACATCTCTACTTTTGTCTGCTTTTGCACAAAATAGTACCCCTTCTAATCCAACTGTATGTCAGCAAAAAACTTAAAAACTTCCCAGGAGAGTATTTATCTGATCTCAGGTCAGTAAAAGTGGCTTTAGAACTTCTGGTATGTGAAGAGCAAGAAACCCTGCTGTTTATTTGAGCAGCAGGGTCAGAAAGCAAATTTGAACTTTAGAAAGAGAACGGTATAAAAAAGCTTCATTTGAATGGTGAACATTAAACTATTTGCTGTTATTTAAATAAACAGGATTTGCACACACCATTGACCAGGATTGAAAAAATCTTCTTGTGTGCCTGGGCTTCTGATTTCAGACAACCAAGGGTCACCACCAACTCAAGTCACCCTTTAGGAAGTGAGTTTGCCAGTTCTTGGTCTTCTGCAATTCATTAAACAAACAAACAAACAAAACCAAAACAATACTGCAAATTAATGACACTACCAGTCTAAAGTTCAGTGGCCTAAGGTTTAAATGAGTTAAGGTCAAAAGGAATAATTGATGCAAGTCCTTTAAACGTTTTTCACATCTGACACAAAAATTTTCATCTAATTAATATACAGGGAACAATTGTCCAGTTGCATTATTATGCAAGTAAGTTCCTGAAACAAAGACTGTGAATTTATGAAAAATGCTGTGATTTATATACAGACTGTCATTGGGACTGCTAAAATTGAGCAAAATTTGTCCTTTGTGGTGACTTTGTAATGACTATTGTTAATTCAGAAAAAATTTCTCTATACTGACTTTAAATACATGCTTACCAACTAAAACCACACAGAAATACAGAGGAATGAGATTTTTAAGAAAGCCCTTCTCTGTCTGGCCTGTGTTCTTTCTCATCCAGACCAAATACAGAGTCTAAGCGTGTATTCTATTTGGAGAAATAAAATTCTTTAATAGTCTGTTGGGCAGTAAGCTTGCCTCATCTCTCAGCATAGCAGTTATTTACTTGAGCATGGATCAGTGCCTGAGCACCTCTTGTCATCCAAGGAAAGGAAGGGGACCGATTTTAACCTCTGCTACTCTTTCACCAGGATTGTACCTACTTTGACTCTGTCACTAGTTTCTACCAGCCCTAGGGGGGAGCAGCCCTAGGAAGGAGCGGGGTGAGGCACAGCCAAACTGTGACTCTGCTAACCAGCCATAACCCTCTGGCTGCTGCCAGCTCACAGCTTGGCTCCCAATCCTTCAGCCATGATTAAGGCTGAAAGCAAGGTACTCTGCAAAAGCAGCCTTTCATTTCTGAGGAAAAAAACCAAACAAAACATCCGCTCCCACTTGCTGTGCGCAGAAATACAGGACTTTCCATATACTGTCCATAAAAATACAGGATTGCAACTAGGAGGAAGGTTTGAATTATACAGTTTGTGGGTTTTTTTCTTCTTTTAATGAAATAATTCTGACAAGGCCTAAATATTTCTCAAATCAAAAGAGTTAACACTAGAGACAGGTAGGTTCTGATTTGTAAGATTAACATCTTGAGTTCCCACTAGCTTCAGTTGGAGCTTCAGTTAGTCACTCCTCTCAAGCCAGACCTTCTTCTGATGTAGAACTGGGAACTGCTCTGAGCTCAAAGTCCAGAGAATTTTCAGAGTGTATTAAAAAAACCCAAAACCGAAAAACCCTCACTGCTCTCCTGTTCACTTTTGCAACAAATACACAAGCTGAATTTTTAGTTAAACCATTTTTAAACAGAGCAAAGGTGCCAAGACCTAAGTATGACTGGTAATGTTACACTGACAGAATGGGATCTGGATAGAAATGGCTCCTCTCCTATGCCTAAAAAGTGCATGTTTTCAGCGTGTCCAGAGGGAAACAAGCACCCCATGCATTTGTTTCCTTCCCTGGCTCAGGCCATCCTCATGAGTAACAAAAGCAACTGAGATTCTAGCACCTACCTAATGTTCTCCACTTGTCTTTGCCACGTGCAGTATGGAAAGGAAAATATTCCCCAGCATAGCTGTGGTAACAGTGTCAAAAGATACCAATGCACTCTCATCATCAAATTCTTCTATGCATTTCTCAAGTACCTGGGCTATTTGTACAAAATGAAGAAAAATTTAGTTGTTATGCCCCCTGCCTTTAACTGGGTATAGGAGCAATCCATGGATAAAAGATGTGTTTGATGTGAGACTATATCACCTTGAAGCAGGATCTTCACTTAAAGATGAAAAATCTGTAACAGCAAATTCAAGAGTAGTTGATAAATCCCATCTAAGGGGAATAATTTCTTCACTCTACTCCTCAGCAATCTTCTTCTGAAACTCAGATGTGTATATTAGCCCAGTTTCAAGTCCGGTCTTTGGAAGATCTCTTCTATCAAGTTGCATGTAAGCATTCACTTCAGCAGAACCAATTTAAAGCACCTCACAGCACAGCTGCCACTTCGAAGCCTTAAATGAAAAGACTAGAACCGTTTTCTAGATCATTAGCAAACAATCAAAACCTAGAGAACATTAGTTACCCCTTCTGACACTGCCAATATTTGTCGGGTCTCTTACCCCCGCTTGGCGTAGGGGCGACCCAGTTCTAGTTCTGTTTCCGTTTGAAGGAACCCATTTCCGCCGGCTGAGTGGATGGGGAGGGGGAACACTCCAGACTCAGGGGTTCCTTTCGGCCCCGAGCCTGGAGGGGAAGGCTGCTCCCCCTCCCCTCCGTCCACATGGTCCCATGGCAGGGCACAGACACAGCACCCCAGGCACAGAGAGGAGGCAAGAGAGAGATTTATTGTTGGGGAGGTACATTTATAGGGTTAGAGTTCACAGGGGTAACCAATTACAGGTAACGGGAAGGGGTTAACAACCAATAGGAAGGGGTCAAAGGGGGCCAATAAGAACACTCAAGGTATCTTTTCAGGGACATTCCTACACGGGACAATACCTGCTGTAGGGGTCACTGGGAAGAAGAACCACGAGGTGGCAAAGGATTACAAACAAGCCATCTTGTAACATACTTTACACAAACAGTTTTCCCATATCCTGCAGGTTTACTGCTACAAATATTAGCTTTCCTCTGCATTTCAGAAAAACCCTACCTTTCAGAACCACTCAAACCTGGATGCAAGAAGTCTTGAGGAGAAGCACAGAAAAGGGTGGACAATATGGGGATCTGTCTAGCTTGTAAAAGCCTATGGGAAGTTAATTAATTAAGTAGACACTCAGGACCCGACGGGCTGCTCTGAAGTGACCCAGAGCTTGAAAAATCTTGAGCTTTGTCCCCACCTGCAAACAGTTGGTGTTTGATATTATTTTATCTTTCTAACAGCTGCAGACTTTCAGGGCTGTAACTCAAATAAGATTTTCAAAACAGAGTGTAGATTTATGGAAAATGAGGGGCTCTGTATTCTCCTGACCAGAGCAGAGAAGCTAGAGTACCCTTTTTTTGCATTTATAGCCCCATACTTCAGGGTCTTCAGGGAGTGAAGCTGACTCTGTAATTTGCCCTTCATAACACTTCTGCCTGCAAGTCCTAATTCACATTTGAAAGGGGTTTGAGGCAGCCAGATGAAGGAAGTACTAGAACTACAAAAATTACCTAATCAGTAGGATATCAAACAAAATGCTGAGTACTCTTTGGCATAAGAACCAGCAATACATTTTCCATGCAATACTCTAAAGAGTTGAAGCTGAAATGTAGTGCATCAAGCCAAGAAAATGGTCTTAGAGTGAGATGTTAGTTATACTAAGCACATGTTTTTACAACTGCATGCATGGAAAAGGTAAGTAGTACCCTATCAGTATGTAAATTTGCATTATCCATTTATAAATATGTTCCTTTACTCATGCTACAGTTTCATTCAAATGGGGATTTCCATTTCTTTTATAGAGCATGAGTCTTAGTAAGTTCCTTGAAAAAATAAGTTTTTTGTGTCTGGTGAGTTCAAGAACCAAACACAGTTTTTGCAAGGAGAGAGAAAGAAATATATTTCTGTAAGTTATAACTGAACTCGTCAGGTTAACACCACCTATTTGCCAGTTTTGCACCACTCAACCAGCATTTGGAGTATTGGAGCAGCTTCCAGCACTACATACTGTGTCCTGCACAATGAGTAGGAGCAGGTGGCACAGAAGCCCAGCAGTGGGATACTGGAAGCATCATTTGCCCATGGCTGTTTCTGGAAGACAATCTGGGAAAGTTTTTTTGTTCGACACTGTACTGTCTTACAAGGGACTGCAATGCTGTTTATGCATATGCAAACACTGCATGTGTTTCCCCATGACAAATGGAGTTGAATTTGTCCAGTGCAATGGCTAAGGAGGTCTTGACCAGAGCTTTGTCATGGTTTTTTCTGTCATGCCAGAGTTGCTATTAATGTTTTCTTTATTTCGGAAATGATGCAGCAAAAGAAGAGTGCCCCTCCGTAACTCAGGCCCACTGGTGACTAAAACATTTCTTATATCGTTGGCAAAGGAGCCATCAGTGTTTTCTTCTTCAATGTAAATCCTGTCCTGTGAAAGCCTACTGCTCCCCCTCATCTTCTCTGTCCTCTGATTTTCTCCTGACAGAACCAGTGACATGGCAGTTCCTAAATAAATCAGCCCCTAGCTGTGTTTTATGATGACATGGTGAGCACAGGCCTGACCCTTAGTAATCAGCATCTCAGCACACCGGGAAGCTTCCTGCTTTAACCGCTCTAGCAGCCAGGCGAACTTGCCTACACTGCAGAAATTATGAGAATTACCTCACCTCTGTGTATCGTAATAACCCTTACCACACATTATGCCAAATGTTCAGCACTCAGCCGCAAGGAGCCAAAATGCAGACAAACCCCCAATAATATCTAAACCAGAGTTCAAGTGAACCTGGGCCCATGCCAGGCTGCGGAGATCATTCTTCATGTCAGCCTCAGATCTGACCCTTGTGCATATGAACTAACGAAAGGGGCAGGGAATAAAACAGTATTTGAGTTATTCTCACAGAGCAGGTACTTAATAATATCCACATTTCCAGCACTTGAATGTTATGCTTTTATTAAGCAAAAAACGACTCCCACCAAATATCCCTCAGTTGCAGTAAAGGCTGTGAGCATGATTTTATTTCAGCCTGTGAACAAAGCCATATGGATTTCATCTGAGGGATTTGGGGGTTTTGATTCTTATAAAAGTCATGATGTCAAACAAAACTTCAGATCAGTCCCAAAACATATGCAGTGTGACAGCCGACAATGGAAACTACACAATGACATTCTTGAGCCCGACAACATCTTCAGGCTCAGCAAGGAATCAAGCACAAATGTGGATAGGCTTCAGCTTTCCAAATCCAAACGAAAGGCAGTGTCTGATACTTGAATTATGCCATCCCACAGCTGGGGATGCATTTTGACAAACATAGTTCTCATGGCCACAAGCCATTCTTGAACTTCTTAGAAGATTCAGTATTCTGAAGAAACTGTAGTCCCATGCCCCTCACCACACAGCCTTCCCTACTTTTGAATTTGTCTCCATTCATCTGCTCAACCATAACCTGGAATATGCCTTTTATAATGCCCACAGTTTTCATGTGCTGCACAGCTCAAAGTACAGTTACATCAGTGGGGATTACATTGGAGGGTTTGTGCTCATCGTCAGGCAGCATCTCTAGTGCTTTCCAGTTGCTTCCTTGACATTAATCCAGAAGGAAAAGAAGCCTATTCCAAAAATACTTGTCAGATTCTTCAAAAACCAGGCCTCAAGGACCTATGAGGAATTTCTCTTAAGCTGTGGCTAGAGCTGGTGGGAGGGGAACTGGTAAAGCAAAAGACAACTTCTAAAGAACTTTTAATCGCAGCAAAATAACTTCCTAGTTTTGCATCTTGAGGGGTTGCTTAGAAATATAGCAACACATTTAGGGTTATTATGCACTCAAAACAAAATTCAGGATTTGAAACAAGATCTAGGTTTATTGGCTATGTGCTCTCCTTTGGCCCAGCCAAAAAGACAAAAAAAGGCCTGTTTACTTTTAGAGCCAAAAAAATTCCTAAAACATTTATAACAGCTGGTCATTCTACTGAACAAACCACTCAATTAATCAGCTAACTACTGTATGTTTGAAAGAGACAACGCAAGTTTCCATCCCTAATAAAGTGCAAAATATTGATTAGTTACTAGTGCTCATAATTAGGCTTTGCAGTTTCCAAAAATCTAGGTACTTTTCACACATCATTTATCAAGATTTTTTCTTTCATTTCTCTTTGCTTTTAGCCCAGGTTTTTTTAGAACGATGGCCAAAATAAACAAAATATTTCCTTATAGTTCCCTCTCTCACTTCCTGCTTATGAAAGAATTTTCACTCATGGCCTCTTGCACTTCTTGGAATCAAATTTCTTCCAGAAATCTGTAGCTAGAATGCACTATTTTAATTATGAGTATTATTACAATTTCCCTTTCACTCCCCCATCCCACATTCCTCCTTCTCTTTCCTAGTGGCCGGTCCCTCCCAAACCAGCTGTTAGAGACAAACCTAAAATTTACTGCTTGCTTCCTTACTATAATGCCCTCTCAACGCTGCTTTATGAGTTCTGGTCTCTCAAAAAAAAAAAAAAAAAAAAAGAAAAAAAAAGAAAGGCTTCTGAAATTTGTGATATAGCTCTTCTGCATGGTTTATTTTTAGGTGTACTTTATAGGCTGTGAAAGGCTTCATCAATCCCCATATGCTGGAGTGCCAAAATGTGCCGCAGTGGCTCCCTCCAACACAACAAACGAGTACCAGGGCTCTGGGATCTCTGTGCTCACTGCGGGCTGCAGCTTGGGATGCTGCAGCCACCAGCAAGGGCCATGTGTGTGACACAACACGTGGGTCCTCTAGGCATAGATTATGTCACTAATGCCAATAGCAAAAAGGTAATTCTACAATTGATTCCCGGAACTGCTAATAATCATTGAAAGAGATTATTTCATGGTCAAGTGTGAGTTTCCTAACCAATGAAAAAGTTTGAAGGATTAAGGAGGGGGAATTCCTTACAAGGACAGTGGAGCCCTGCTTCCAGAGGCATTGCAGACTAAGCTGTCAAAACCATCTGAGAACTGTCTTCAGATTGAACTTCTTGCCAAGGAAGGACTCAGATAACACTGTCTATATGAGAAAACATTCCAGGCAATATCCCATCACATTTTAAGTTAAAACCATAGATTTTATTTTTTGATAGTGCTGACAACAGATGTATTTTAGCTAACAGAACCATCCAGGATGGAACTGAAGGAGACCACAGGCATAATGTTTACTCAGTTTCTACTAGTGCATAGAAACTAATCTATCTCTTGTGATTATTGAATTGTCTGGGATTTTTTTTCCATAGCATGAGGGTGCATGTGAGCTGATATGTATATTTATGTACATACACATACAAAAATAAGTATATATCTTATATATGCCTTTGGAGGAGACCATTCCAAAATAAATCTGAGAATGACAGTAACACAGTATTCACTCTCAGCTGCACTCTGTGGAAGGCTCATAAGGATTGAATACAGAATTTTTTTCATCTGGCACTTTCTAAGTAAGACACATTCAGTTCCTTAGGAAGACTCTACAGATCTGGGACTAACAAGTTGAATACATTCAGTCATGCAAAGGTTTTTCTTAACCTGCCACACCTATTTTGGAGTTAGTTTCCTATTCATCATATTCTTTACAAGAATGCCACAGTCCACATAAATTAAAATCTTGAGGTTAGATTGAGGAAGGGTGATAAAAATATTGGGTGCCTTGCACAGGAAAGTTACATGACACTTGTGTTAAATATGTAAAAATAAAGTGACTTCCAATAGTGCAGAGATTAATATAGGTATATGTTTCTCAGAATAATGTCTTGACCAAACCTCTTCAGTGTCCTTTGCCTCAGCAGTTAGAATGTGCTATTTCCTATGCATTTAACAAACTATTAATCCTAGCACCTAGTATTATTTTAAGACTATTTAGTTTGACCAACAGAACAGAAACAAAAGAAACCAAGTACATATATTTAATACTGTTTAAATTCAGATGTTTGAATTTTCTGGTGCCTAAACATTAGGAAGGGAAGAAAAATATTCTATTATCTTTGGGAGAATTCTAGTTGCATTTCATTTGCTGTATGCTCCCAAAGAAAATTCTTCTCTGTGAATATCTGTAGAACATGTATCTTGGGCCAGTAGCAGAATGGCTTCATAAATAAATTGAGTTGAATGCATAGGAAGCAGAGAAGCAGATACACTTTATAAACACATAAATCATCCAGTTAACACGCAAAATGGAGTTATGATCAATCACAAACCTTGGATAAGCAAATTCAGAGTAGCAAGTACAAACTGTGTATGTGCTGTTCCCAGATCAAATATGTTTGCAAACCTCACAGACTCAAGACTTATGAATGTCAAAAGTAGGATTATAAAGAATCTGTTCAAGAGCCAAGAAAAAGAGTTCATTGAATAAACAGTTTGCGGTGATTATTATGACCAGCTTTAGCCAAGAGATTCATTATGATGGTGATTGTCCTCTTAAGAGAAAGTAAGGTTGCTAGAAGATTTTGTCAGATTGCCTGGTATCGTTGAACAAATGGGCACACTTTTGAGCACAAAATGCCTTCTTGTAGTTTAAAAAGGGAAGAAAAAAGTGTCAAGGTAAATATAGCTTGGGAATAATTGCTCCAAGCTTTACTTACTTACATTGTTCACTGGAAGATGGGCTGTACACTCAGAAACTTATCTATTTTCTCATTTACCCACAAACTATTTCTCCCTATAAGGCTGACCAGTCCTGTGTGCTGAGCCCATCACAGAGCTACAACAACAGGCTACTACTGCCTTAAGGGCAGAGATGGCAAGAGCCCAGCTCAGCATTTCAAAAGTTTAGAAAATTTTTCTGTGAGCAACTGCCCTTCAAGGTTTCAGTTTGAGAAATTTTGTTCCCTGGAATTGTTCAAGGACAGGTTGGATGGAGCTTGGAGCCACCTGGTCTAGTGTGTCATGGCATGGCGGTTGGAACTAGGTGATCTTTAAAGTCCCTTCCAACCAAACCATTCTATGATTCTATGATGAATCAACTTCAGCCCAGAGAACCAAAGTGCTATCCAGCCTGGCCAAGTAAATCCAGGTCACCTAAGAAAATCTTGTACCATTCTTAATCAAAGTAAAACTGAGAAACAGATTATGAGATGAGATTAACATCTCTGTTGATGAAAAGTAATGGAATTGGCCCTACTTGACTACTTTTTAGAATCATAGAAACACAGCATATTCTGAGCTGGAAGGCACCCCCAAGGATCGTCAAGTCCAGTTCCTAGCTCTGCACGGGACAACCCCAAAAATCACATCATGTTCTTCAGAGCATTGTCCAAATGCATCTTGAACATTGTCAGACTTTGTACTGTGACCACTTCCCTAGAGAGTCTCTTCCAGTGCTTGGTCACCCTCTGGGTGAAGAACCTTTCCCTAATATCTAAACTAAACTTCCTCTGACATAGCTTATGCCTTTCTCTCATGTTCTATTGCTGGTACTCAGAGCAAAGAGATCAATGCCTGCCCTTCTGCTTCTCCTCTCGAGGAGGTTGTAGACTGCTATGAGTCTCATAGCAGTCTCCCCTTCTCCAGGTTGAACAAAACAAGTGACCTCAGCTGCTCCCTGTGTGGCTTCCACTGTAGATCCTTCATCATCTTCGTTGCCCTCCTCTGGACGCTCTCTAACAGCTTTATATCCTTTTTATATTGTGGTGGCCAAAACTGCCACGGTGTTCAAGGTGAGGCTGCCCCAGTGTAGAGCAGAGCAGAACAATCACCTCCCTCAACAGGCTTTGCCTGATGCCCCCCAGGACACGGTTGGCCCTCCTGTCTGCCAGGGCACCCTGTGATTTTCATCTGAAACAAAGTAAAACCTGGATTGGAGCGTCCATAGCTGTGTGATGCAGAAGCTCACAACACTCTAGCTTGATCAGATTAGATTTTACTTTCTCCTGCAGTAATTTCTCCAAAACCATTTTAGCAAGGCTGATAAAATCAACACCTACTTTTTCACCATATATAGATACAATGTTCAGTTAAAAGAGACAATTTTTTAAAAAGTGATGGCCCTAGATATTCTCATTATTCTTCATAATTTTACAGGACCGCACAGTTCCGTCCCTCATCTTTTATTTTTGTTACTTTTCCCAGTGTTGCAATCATCTATTGTTCACTGCTTTCTCTTCCTAGTGGTTGATCTTGCAAACGCTTTGCAAACGCTTTGCAAACAAGGAATTCCTTTGATTTCAATGGGAGTCTCTTATAAGTAAGGTTTTTCATTATTGGGCCCTAAACTGTACATTTTTTGAAGCAGGAAATCCTCTTTATCTTTTTGTAAAAGATGATAAAGAATAGACTCAAGGGAGACAACTCACAAGAAGTAGATGGCTTAACAAAACTTGTGTCGGACATACATAAACAAATAGATTATTTTAGACTTCACTATTTTTCCTCAGTTTTTCCAGGGAAGGGAGGAAGAATGAAGCTTCAGGGTTGGGAAAGTTATATATGACATTCCATGAGAGATACTTCTTAAAGGAGAATTTTTTTCCCTCTAGGTTTCTTTCCCTCATCAGTAGGAGGCTGTTTTTAAGACACGTTTCTTTAACAATATGATTGTATTGAACCATTTCCTATTGGGTTTTTTTATGGTATAATATAAATAGTCTCAGTGTAGAGAGCCTGAGGACAGGATCTACAAATGATTTCTTGACTTCCTCTAGCAGCCTAGAAAGGTCTTCCGAGGGCATCTCCCACACCACCAGCAGTGCCAGCCCACATGAGCCAACAGCCTGAGGTCTCCTTACAATTGCCAACACTGAAAATGCGCAAACACCTGGTTAATGATCTTAGCAGAGACTCGATTCAGGGGCCTTGAATGTCAACTGTTCTCACATTTACCCTCTTCTTTACAATGACAAGGGTTATAAACCTAAAGGGGGAAGGCTCTAGAGATGTTTGGTTTCTTTTTTCCTTTGAGTTGCCAAACTGGGGCTCTTGGGAGAGACCGTAAGGCTCAAGTAAATTCACATTCTCTAAATTATATTGTAGTGGGGGTAACATAGTATATTTGGGGTCCCTTACACCATTCTACAGTGCTTGACCATCCTGGGGTACCTGTCACCCCAGTACAGCCCCGCACAAGCCTCAGAAAAAGAGGGAAGGAATGAGAAGCAGCCACATGAGCCCCCTCCCGGTGCTCCTGCAGTGTATGCAGCTTCGCCAAACCAGAAACTGCTCCAACGAAGGGGTAATTTGTCTTGTTTTATTCAATTAAGTCTTATTTGCATATCTGAGGTTAATCTTTTTTCCTGTTATTCTAGCAGCAAATGCACACGAAGATACAGTGATACACTGAGTGGAAAATCGTATGTTTGTGTATGCCCATCGCCGAAGTCAATCACAATAAAAGATATGACAAATTATGTGATTCCTTCTCAAAATTGAATCCTGTGATGTTTATGCAGAGCATAAGGATACTTATGCCTTTAATGCAACAAGCCTGCTTTCTATTTACGTAGATGAGTGAAACATTGCCCTGGCATTACACAGAGTAAAGTGTGCAAATTCTAAACCCTTCCATAGTCCCTGCATATAAGAGTGCATTCATATGTTTGTGTTTAACATGAACAAATTTATGATCTGATGTGGATTCCTCTGAGTACAGATGTATTCCAACTATTTGCTGAATCCTAATTTTGAAGGAACAAATGTGAGTGCTTTGGGACGGAAAAAAAAAAAAAAAGGTTATTTTCTATTTATTTTAAAGGGTTTCAGTGCAGTGCAGGCTCTTTTATTAAGAGTTGGTTTGAGTGTTTTCTGCGACAGTTTAAAGGTTTCTGGTAGTGAGAATTAGCATATTAGTAGAATGTCAAAACTCAGAAAGTAAATCAAACACCTCCAGATCTATTTGTTCATTTTTGTAACTGCAGATAGTCTAGGTTTTATGAACACTGCCAATAGAAACACACACAAATCCTGTTGACACTGCCAAGAGTGGCATAAAGTAATCTGCATAAATCCACAGCATTACCCTCAAAATCATTTCAGACAAAAATTGCATGTTTTGTGATTAGGGCTTCTGTAGGAAAGCAGAGAGGGAGAAAAGTCATTGCATCCCCTGCACACAGCCATTCATCTCTCTGATGGAGTTTCCCCATACATGAAGGAATCACTGTGGATATTAATTCAGCTCTTGTTCTCAGTTGCACCTAGATGCCCACCGCCCAAGGCCTGTGCTTGCAGTCCCTCTCAGCCGGATTGTTTCCCTTCATGTTACATACAGGGAGACAAGGAGCAGCCCAGCTTTCTTAGTACCTTAAGTCAATCTTAAGGCCTTTCCGTTCTGATAATGTGGCTTAGAGGGCTCACTGCAGATCCCAGAGCATACATTCCAGTATGCTGGTTGTGGTTCAGGTTAGAGATAACTACATTAGAGTAGAATATATTTTAGGCTCAGGATCAAAGTTTACATCTGAGGCCAAATCAAGGGAAAAGTCTGACATTTCAATAATCATGAAAAAAGTTCTAATCATACTGATATGCTCTCAGTTTCCACAGTGCCAGTAATCTCTCAGATCAATCTAATTTGCCTGGAAATTTTGCCATCTTGAAAAGCGGGAAACAGAGAAAGGCAGGTATTTGCATAGTTTTAAATCTGCTCTTGAACAAGACCCATTGGAGCAGAATTAAAAAAAAAATCTGAATCCAAACACTTCTTTAAAACTAATGGGGATTGTCTTCCTGTGTTTCTTTTGTCCTGTTTCTCACACATACAAAGACATATTTTTCCATAATCAGTCATCTGCATCAAACTTACATGCCCAGGGTTGTTTCTTTTGATGCAATTGGCCACATTCCCATTGATTTCAGTTGGAGGAAGGTAAGAACTAATGTGTGTTACCAAAAACATGCAAACACATATTCTGGCTGGCAATTATTTAAAGAGCTATGGAGCTTTTAGCAATTCAAAGCATACAAATTGTCTTTGATATGATTAATTTGCCTGCATGACAGAAAGAAAATATCCGTGATATTGTGTGCCTTCCTGAAATACCCATTAGATGGAAACATTCTGTCTGTTGGTTGTGTCCTTTCTTTGGGAGACCTTCCCCTGCGTTCAAGCCAGCACCTTCTTCCTAAAGTCTTTTCTTGCAAACAAACACCTCAAGTCAACTAACTGAACCAAACCTAACAATGTTTTGCTGTCACTGATTATTGCCCTCACTGAGAGCAGATGATCATTGGACTTTCTGATCTAAGATAGAAAGGTCAAACACTGCTTTCAACAAAGTCAAAGTGGTGGGTTTTGCAGGTGAAGTAATAGAAGGGCTAAGATCACCTGATGAAGTAGTTAGTGCTCTTACCACCATGACTTTGGAACACAGCAAAGGCCACTTTGCAAGAGGAGTCCCACACTGTTACTGAGGGACAACACTTTAACAGCAGATATATGAACCAGATTCAGTTCAATCAAACATATAATACAGCAAACAGCACTAAAGGTGTGCATTTCTCTGCTTGACAGAGGTAGAAACCCAGAACAGCTGCAAACTGCTGACTCCCTTAGTCAATTAAAAATAAAACTGCTGGACATTTCTTTAATGGTGATCAAGAGGAAGGACAACTCAGGCATTGGTGTGGCAGTAGAGAATTTAAAATTAACTAACAGTTAAACATAAGGTGAATGCAGGCTAGGAAAGTCCAGAAAAGCAGCTACCTGGAGGCAACGGTGAGCTTTGCTAGAGCTTTTTAGGCTGTATGCCTAATTCCCATGGAGAGTAATGAAAGATTGTAGCCAGATTATAGGTGTGCATTTATTTTTTGCACAGCAAATAGTCTGATCACTGTTTAATGGTGAAACTCACATCATATGAAAGACAGGGCTCTTATTTTTAGAGGTAACATACTTTATGTTTCTGGCAGCAGATCCAAGGTAGGAATTTTTCAAGCTCCTTTGTGTTTCAGCTTTTTAAGTTCAATTCACTTTGCTGCTCTCAGAACACAGCATTTATATGTATCGCAAAATCTCAAATTACCGACAGCTTTGATACATATGTTACCAGATAAATCACTGCAAATACGTATACATGTATTTGTGTATTGTTCTTCCCTAAGGAAATGAGCCTCTGCAATCATACAGTTTATCTCCTTCTGACTTTGGAAACCTTTCCCAAATGTCAACCACATTTGACAAAGGATTACAGGTCAGAGAAACAACTAAGTTCCTAGAAATACAGTGAAAATCAGTAGCTAGGCCAATGCAATAGGTGAGGCAGGAAGGCAGGCCAACTTTTGCAATTAAACCCTCTGTGTAGCAGCAGGCATCTGGCCAAAGAGTATGCATTAACTACCCAGACAGTTGGGGTATGAGTAGCTCCTAAAAATTGTGACATGTATCTTCCTCAGTAAGTGTCAGGTGTTTTTACAATGCAAGAAATTTAATGGACAGAAGGAAATAAATCTGAAGGCAACCATGCCTCACTTGACCTCTTGCTTACAGAGCAACTTGCTCAGAAAAGTTGCTTCACCCTGGAGCTTGTTAGTGCATGGGAAAATTGACTTTAATTATGCATCTTCCTTTGTCACAGTTCTGCCTGTGCCATAGAAAGCAATTTGATACACGCTAAAAAGAAGGATAGTCTGCTATCAAATTTGCATTCAGTTTCATAAATGGCAGACCTTTTCTTGGAACAGTAAGCCATTTAATGCCTGGTTTGAAGGAAGGATGAAACTCTAAAGTATCATGTTCTCCATAAGATATGCTGTACGTAATTGCATTTTTAAAAAAAACCAAAAACCTGAATTCAGAAAATAATTAAAATAGGTGATCATCTTTCCTGATCCTTCAGGTTTATGTCAAAGGTCAACAGTGTGAACATCTAATTAATTAACCAAGGCAGAGCACTTGTGTACCAGCATAAATTATATACATATTTGAAAAATCCAATAGCAAATCCTCATGAAGTTATTTTACTCTTAATTTCTCAAGGAAAGATACCCAAACACCCATTATGTTAACATAATAAAATTGAAGTTCTAGGCCTTGTCCTTGTTACAGCAGCAACATTTATTAACCAGATATCTTTTTCTGTTACTAAGTGATGACATAGAAGAAATCTTTTCATTCATGACTTTTTTTCTAAGATGTAAGAAGGTGGATTTAACAACCTGTCTATATTTTATTGCACTACTTACTATACAGCCATGACAAGCAATACAGAGGGATAATTACTAGGTCCTCAAGTTTCCCTGAAGGACTTGGAAAAGTAACTGCCAAAAAATTGGTGTATTTGTTTACAGAATAATATGATATAAGCTTTTCAGTAAGAACATGGAAAAGGAACACTTCTAAGGTCAGGCATAACGTTAAGGAAGCAAGAGATTATGTTGGGAAATGTGTGGAAAGCTTCATCTTAAGTTCACCTGGAGCCAGTTTTGGCTGAAGAAGAATTTACAAGGTACCATTAAAATTCCTTTTTTTAACCTTCCAGCATGTTCTCTTCCTAGAAAAACCAGTTTTCTAAAGTATGATATATATATGCATAGTAAGGAATACACCTAAATATACTCTTAAATGCTTAACTGGGGTTCCACAACACACATTTGTGTAAATTATAGAGTTTTTCTCGAGAATTTGTAGACTTACAAATCTTTCTGCAAATTATCCTTGAGAAATCATTAGCTGGAATTCAGCCTACAGCTCTTGACCTTTGAGGTGATGTTCATCTTTTCAGTCAACATTATAGTCACATATTGGCATAGTGGGTTCTGCAAGCAGAAGACATTTCCTGGTAATTTTAGGTGAGTTCTGGTGTTTTAACTGTTAAGTTAAAAGAAATGCTTTGCACATTTTAGGAAGAAATGCAAATCTTCTTGCATAGTGAAATTCAGAAAGTAGTGAGAAAGCGTAGGTAACATTAGGCCTATGTTTTCCTGAACTGGAACTTCAGTTTTTAACACAAAGAAAATAAATTCATTTTCAACCTTTCTGAAGAATAATCCAAAAATCACTGTAGCTAGCATTACTCCTTTCAGTGACTCAAGGAGTGAAGGGAAGCTGATTTATACTACAGAAATAGTTTAATATTATTGTGACCTGTATTCTGTTGCTCATGAGTGTTCTGTAGTGGCGTACATTACATAGTTTAATAAGTGAAAGAAGAACAGCATTTTGAAAGGGAGAGTTTGTAGTTTTTGTTGGACTAAAACAACTCTCATATCTCGTGAGTGGAAAATGTTAAATCTACTTGATCCAGTACATTATGCAAATTCAGTAAACCTTTGAAGGTTTCAGACAGTTCACCCAGTTTTTCCTAACATTCCTGTATGAGGATTCAGCATCCTTGGTCTCTGAAACCACTTCTAAAAGGCACGGTGTATTAAACTTTTTAGAGATTATTTGTGGAAAAATGGTTTCTTTGTCATTCAAGATGTGTTTTTAGGCCTATAATTTCCTTCAAGTGAGCACAATTCCGCTAACAGCAGTATATTATTTTGACAGTAAGTCAGTTGGCATAAGACTTCATTGTGTATGCCTTTTGTTTATATAATCCTTCCTAACAGTAACAAGGTGTTTACTGTTCAGCAAACACATTTTATTTTAACTGCCAACAGTAAAACTGTCTGATAAAGTTTGATTTAGCTAAAGAAAGCAAGTTCTCATTTAGCCCAAATAAATCCATGGTGCTATAGACAGCTGTTTGGAGTACATAATCCCCCAAGCTCTTATAGCAAGGCAACTCTTGCTATTGAATGAGCGAGAGAGAGCAGGCTCAGCTGTTCAGGATGTGCTCCATTACAACTGTAATCTATAGCATCGTACTGCCATATTGTGAAAGCATTACTCACATTCAGCAGCAGTGAAGCAAATACTCCTCTGACAGATGCTCTGCAGACTGACAGCTGACACCCTAAGCTGAGCTCTATAGATTTTTCACTAAACACATCCTGCAGCCCGGATCGATGTGGTCTGGCTGTCTGCTTCCCCCTGCTCTCCTACGAAGAGACCAACATCTAATACCATTTCTGCGAGATTCTCAGGGAGTTAACTGTCTCCAAGTGGAAAAAGTTCAGATTTCAGAGAAACAAAGAACACTTCTCAAAATAACAGCATTTTGCTGCTTGAGAGAAAGAGAATTCATAAGCCTAAAGGCATTTTTATTCCATTTTATGGCTGACTTTATCCTGGAGAAATTTGCCAAAGAAATCTGATTTTTAAGGCTGTTATTATAAAAACTTTTGAGAGCAGCAGGAGAGAAATAGCTGATCTGTCACATGGAGTCCAAAAAAGTTGTCTGTAGCAAATGAAAAGCAAAATAGACTCCAGTATTTGCTTCCTGCCAAAATCAGAATATGTAGCAAGAGTATGTACACAGACAGAGATCAGGATGTGCATAATAAGGCACTGCTGCACTTACACTTTAAAGAAAAAGCTATAGAATGAATAGTTTTACCATAACAGCTATAGTAAACTTCTAACCTTACCCTCAAAGCACTGGTAAAGTAGTTTACTTTCCCTCTCCCTCTTTTTTCTGCTATATGACTGCTTCATTAAGACTGCTCCTGCTCCCATCGAAGACACTGGCAGAATTCCTGTGATTCACTGAGAACAGAAGCTGGCCCATAAAGCAGTTGTGGTTTGGAAAATGTTTTCAGGAAAGATAATTAGTTCAAAGCCGAAAAGCAGTCACTTACCTGCAGTGAAGATAAGGAACAAGCACAGAAAATAATACAAGTTGGTTTTGAAGTATATCAAGGCAGGTTTAGCTATAATCTCTCTACTGGAATTTGGGGACATTTGGATTGTGTTTGTTCTCTGGTATTATATGTGCCACCTTCAAACAGTCTAGATCCCAGTATTATAATCTTACATCAGATCTGGAAGTTTCTAGAAGGCCAACTAGCACATGTTGCTTGGAAAGACAAACAGATGTCTGCACCTTCTTGCAGATGGATTACTGGAGTAGGGTTAATTGCAAAGGACTGAAATTCCTCATTCTGACTGAGGAGGTTCATGTTCTGAAAGCACATCTTGTGTCTGCTTTTCAACTTTCAGTGTGTTGTTTCACTCCTTGTTGTATTGGACCTTGTCTTTACACTCACGTTGCATTAGAGTTTTGCAAATGTATATATGAAAGGTAAATGGTTATGTGATTATGTGATAATTGAATGAAGGTTACTCATTTAAGTGTGGTGGGTTACCAGCCCTGATAACAACAAAAATTCCATTCAAAATCATTCATCTTCTACAATATTTGCTAAAAAATTGTAAAAATATTTCCTACTCTTAGAGCAGCTTTGCCGAGGTAAGTGAATTTGTATTGAACATCTCAATGCACAGTGTTTGAACATTTGTGTCAGAACTTGGACAGCAAAGTCCTCAGTGCATGACAGCTTAACTAATGCCGTGCTTGAATACATGGTGCATCTTATTTATAAATGAAGAAGATTTACAGGAATATATCCTCATACAGGAATACACTGCTGTAACATAAGTATATGCCATTATTTAATCAATAAAACCATACATTAAACATTGCACACTCAGAAGAGAAAGTATTTAAAGGTAATAACCAAGCCATTGCACTCATCGAAAAATTAACAAACATTAACACAACATATTCAGTGGATTAGAGAGATCTTTGTCAGAAAGGCATGCCCTTGCTTCAAATAAACTGATATAACTCTAGTTAGGCAAAATTATTAATGCACTGCCTCATATAAGAAGCGATTAAAATTCATCCATTAGATAGCTGAAAGCAAAAGATGGTGCGATCCCAAAGAAAAAACTGGCAAAGAGTAAATTTGGCTTTCAAGGACATATGAGACACAATTGGCCCATAATCAGATTGCCCAACCCATGTATCTTGTCACAAAATCATCCTAACAGTTCAGAGACAGTTTCAGACTTTATTTGATCCTTTTAAAATCAGAATAAGCAGTTTTTATAGGGTCCTGTTTCCCCTTTAAAGTCTTTTCTCACTGTTTCTGTTACATATTTGACAGTACCACCTCCAGTGATCATTCTCCTGCTGACACTGATGATAGCGCGCAAACAAAAAATTCCGTCCATAAATGGCTTAATTGCTGCGGTTAGGCTCATAACAGAGTCTCTTCCAAATAGGGAAGATAGAAGTAGTGAGTCTCTGAAATGATTTTTGCTATGAGAAACACTGTTTGCATGAGACTCTCTAGATACAGGCCCATGACTATAAGATCATAAACACATATGAGAAAAAGCTCAGGGCAAGTTATTTTCTCGTTCCACAGTAACCTAGTATAGTAATAACGTTCCAATTTTCAAAGCAGCTTCTGGATAAGAATTTTAAGGAATTTGCAAATGATGATACCATTTTACAAAGGGAGAAATAATGATGTTAAGTAACTGGCTGCTTACAGTCAGCCTTGTCCAGTCATTGACCTTAATGCAACTGCAGCAAGGGTTCACGTTGATCTGGATAAGAAGGGTCTGCTAGGACTCCACCAGCATGCAGGCATCGCAGGGGCTTAATGCCAAGGCCACCACTGGCTCCTGGCCTGTAATCCCCAGAGCTCCCTCCTGAAGGAGGGCAGCAGATGGCATGCTGACCATAAGGGATTGCTGCATGGTCCTGGAGCGCTCTACTTTGCCTGGAAAAGCAAGCACAGAGCAGCACAGAGAGGCAAGTAATTCGTACTCTGAGACTCAGCATCTTCCTCCCCAGAAGACCTGGAGAAACATAGACACAGTCAACAGTTTCCCAGTCCATATTCTCCCCGGTCTCTCCTCAACATCTCCAGCAGAGCAGAGGGTTTGATGGAGGAGGTTCTCAACATACTGCTTTTTTCCCACAGTGGATCACAAGACAGCAAGGGAACCATGAAGGGGAGAAACAACCAGCAGCAGTTGCAGCGGCACTGGGACCCAGTCTCAACACACCGGTTATGAAACAAACCACTGTGGCATTTACACACCAGTCAACCCAAACACAAATGTTCTCAGCGATGTTTTTTCCTAAGGCTTGCAGTCCCTACGAGGACTCAGATATCAATGAGGCTATCGCTCTAAGCATCCTGAACACTCGAGTCAGACTGACCTTGGCTGGACACGACAGCCTGTACAATGGGCTTTGTATGTTCCTGTCTTTCTGCAGATCTTGCAGAAAACATTCACACCTGCATGGAGCATGTCTGTAGAAAAGGCATGAAAATCTTCAGCTCACTGGTGTTTTCAAGCATACAAAACAAGTAAGGCTGAAATTGAACCTTAAGTCTGAAGAGCTGGCACCAGCCTCTAGAAAGACTGAGATACTACTTCAATTCTACTTTGGGGGGGCTGAAATATTTTGAAAACTGTGACAGATGTGTAGGAGGGTGATTTTTATTCTCTCGTAGTGAAATACACAATCATTAGCACCAGAGAATAGAAAAGTATGCCTCTAAATACGTTATTTGAGGATTATTTTTTCTCAGAGTTTGGTAATCCCCAAAAAGAAGGATTTCCCTCATACTTAGAAATTTCCTAGAAGAATCTTTATAGCCTTCTTTATTACCATAGATCTCTACCATTATATTAAAACAAATTATGTTGAAAGCTGTTAAGAACAACTTGCATAAACTTAATACAGCCTATAGAAATTGTGGGGGAAAAGTAACAGGAAAGATAGCATGCATGACTATAAAATAATTTAACTCTTTCAGAGAGGAATCTGAGCATATCTGCTTTATGTGTGCACTGCAAACACTATATTAACTGTGGCAGTAGAAGTACATCAAACAAGAACCAGATACATCACAGAATTCTTTACTGCTCAGATTTTTATATTAAATCTCGCAACTGGCTTTATATTATTTTTGTTTCAAAATCTCAATGAGTTTTCTGGTCCTTGTCTTCAAGATTGCACACATGTGATTAACAGCCGTGCATACTCAGGGAGCATGAAGATCAACTAAGTTCTGCAACATTTTCAGGTCTGCCCATCAGCTTCCAGCTCTTTAATACATACTCATTATCGTTATTAGATGCAGCATGAATTGATTCTTTGAAAAAGGTTAGAAGTGGAAGAGACCCACCATGCCAAACACTGAGACAAGGTTAAGATGTCCAACATTTCACAGTCAAGTACCTTTGGACAATTTGACATTGTTGGGTGGTTTCTTTAGTTCTTTCAGGAAATTATTTCATCACCCCGAAGAGCAAAGCATGGGGGAATTTCTACCTGAAACTTGACATAGGTTTTCCTTCTCCAAATTAAACTATTTCATCTGTGTGGAGCTGCCAGTCAATAGCTCCTCTTTCATGCGATTTAAGACTGCAGCAGAGAAGACTGGAAAAATGACAGCCAAGTGTGTTATTCTGTTGCCAGTACTTCAGCTGCACAGATCTCAGTGTGAACCTCACATGTAGTCTCTCAGGGACCTGTAGCTGGTACAAGAAAATTTTATTTCACATCAAAAGCTACTACACTTCTATTTTGATTCTCTTGCATATACACACACACATACAGTCTTAAACGCAATTAGACCAAAGAGGTCATGTGCATATCCTTAGAGAGAGAAAGCTCAGTCCTGACAGTATTATATGTTTTGACTTAACTGTGTATATGTTTACAGAGGCATATGCATGTGTGTTCTGTCATCATATGGTATCACTGCATTCAGGACAGCTGAAGCTATAAGCTTATCCTTTCTGCATATTTATGTGACAGGAATGTGGAAGCTCTCTGATTAAACAGAAGTTTCACAATAATCTTCTTCATTTCTCTCCCATCCAGAGAGAAATGTTTTCTGCATTTCACAACCAGCACTTAAACATTTACAACATATCATCTCTCCCTCTTTCGAGATTGCGATTTCTGAGTCCCTATTTGGAGTATAGTGCATGCACCCATTTCTTCTGTACATGGCCAGAAATGATGAGCCACAATCTTTCCTAAGCTTGTAGGCACTCCCCTCAGAAGACCTGTAGAAGTACGTGAGAAGAAAAAGTCTTTGCAGTTTCCTAGGGATTTTTTTACCCCTTTATCTAGAAGTCGTTGTCCAAACCTTCTCTTCCCTCAGAGTCTGCACTGTAAGAGTTATTAACAAATCTTTAGACACATAACTCTTCTATGAAAAGGGATTTTCAGATGAAATCATCTCAGAAAACAAGGGAAGTCTTGTGACTGCTCTACCTGGGACCACTTTGTGCCTGATATAAAGTGCCCATCTTCACATTGTCACAAAACAGGAGAGCTCAGTATGCTTAGTATGTTTGGGGTTTTCTGAGTAAATGAAAACACCACTAAAATGGAACTGGGCCAAACTCTCTGCAATGGAAGAAAGAAGCCAACTGTGTAGATTTCAGGGGGCAGATTTGCATCTGTAACGGTAAAAAATGTGGCTGAATGTTTTCCTGATCTCATTTTTTAAACGTGTTTATTTGATTTTATTTTACCAGCAAATTCATGCAAGTATGATTTCTATGTAATAATCCCCATGTTTTTTTAATTACCTTGCCATAAAACCTGAATAACTCTCTCTACTTTGATCTCCAACACATTCTGGAGAATACTGCACCAGGCATGTCTAAATCAGTTAAGCCATGCACAGAGCTGTTCCTGCAGGGAAGCTTTCCCACATCAGAAGATTGTGTAATAAAACTTAACACAGCTCATTAATTTTCTCTCTTAACCAATGCATCTGACAAGAAGTGACTTTGAAAACCTAAAGGAATGACACAACTCTTATGCTTTGCGTGAAACATCTGTTTTCAGCTCCTTTGCTATTAAATTGACATCTTTTTATTTGAAAAGTTCCTTTTATTTCCCAACTTCCTGCAATTGGTAATGTATATATCCCAAAGAGCTTAAATTCACAGCTTTTAAAACTTGATTAACTAAATGCTGGGTTAGTCCTGTCCCAGAGGAAAAATGCCTCTTGCACAGACAGATTAAGTGGTACAGCTATGCTTTTTAATCAATTATTAAGAATTTGTTTATTCAAGCAATGTCAGACTTCATAAAGCATCAAAACATACTTCCAATCCCAAAATAATGTAAACACCAAAGTGATTGCATATGAAAAATATTAGCATTCTTGGATCTGGAAAATCGATAGAATGTGAGCATGTCATACTGCCTCTCTAGTCCATGAACGCCACAGACAATATCAGGTTTCTGACTATGAAGACCTACAGAGCCACTTGCAAAAGCTGAAGTCTTGCATGAGGAGTTAAGGTGATTTTCAGCAGAAGCAAAACACCTTAATTACCATAACTTTTCCTTTAAATTCACATCACTTATCCCCATGTTCTTAATAAATTACTCCCCTAGATTTTCAGTTCCTGGTAAATTGGGGAAGAGAAGACAAAAAAAAAAAAAATCCTGGCAGGATTTTTCCAGACCATTTCACGTTATGTGCATATATCAAGCACAGCTAAATTCTGTAAGCTGATTCAATTCCAGTCTGATGGACAAGGTGAATGCATTTAATTGTATGTTGTGTTTGTATGGAAGTGAAGTACTGTTTTGGTAACTCTGGTAAACCAGCTACACCCTACCAACTAATGCAATTTTAAGACCTTTGAACTTGTTCATACACCTTCAAAAAACTTTAATCTCCTGTGTAGTTTGCAAGGAAGGCTCAGCAGCAGGAAACCATAATAAAATTATTGAGAATCTTCAATTTCAGACAACTTGGGGAAAAACAGGCCCATATTTCACATTATGAGTTCCTCCTGTATCTAGATTGCTTTGAAAAGATGCGTTCTTATTAAATGATCCAAAGCTTGTCAGTAAAAACCCAGTCCTACAAGTCACTGAATCTTCAGACAGAATTTTAAATAAAAGAAATTGGGCATCACCCTGAAATCACACCTGCCTCAATGGAACTATGTAAATGTATAAAGTGCATGCAGGAACCTTTGCTGGATGGCGATCCAAACCAGAATCAACTGGGGAATAGCTTGATTACCAAGAGGGAGTTTTCCCTCCTCTTCCTTATTCCTAGGCTGTGTCACACATAGGCTTTGCATGGCCTGTGAATCTGAGCGGGATGCTCCCCTGCTACCTGTGAGGTTGCTCACTCTCTCCATTCATTTTCTAGAGAATAAGTTTTGCCAGACCTATTCTTAACCCTTGTCAGTTCCAAGTGTGCACCTTTTTGTTACACACACTGCACAGATGAACTGCACTCAAAGGAGTAGGTAAGCATGTCTTTTTACTAAACCCACACTATGGTGTAAGTAGTGCCTGCTATCAAATAAAGCATGAAGCTCATGCCAGACTGGCAACTAATGCTGTCATTTTACAGTCCCAGTTAAATAAAATGCACCACCAGAAAGACAAGAAGGAAGAGGAGGGAAAATTTTTCCCTTCTAACATTGCAAAGCTATGCAATAAGTGGGAAAAATAAGGCAGTAGGAGGCCAAGATGAACACAGTATGTGTAATTTATAGGATCAGGGGAACTGAGCAGTGTGAGCCAAAGATTTTGACACGTGGGGAGGAACGCACTCTTTAACCCATGCAGTTTATTTAATTTGGGGAACAAGAGGGTGGCTGAAAGGTACATTATACTATGAATCAATTCTAATATTTGCACTTTGGTACCAGCTTGGTGCATCTCTGGCACTTTTTAAAGCATGGCTTAAACAGACATACAGGTATAAACTTGCACCTGGCAGGAGGGAGTAGAGCACCTGCCCTCTCCCACCCCTCTTTGCTCTGATAATTCTTCTCACCAGAGCTCAGTATATTTTTCTTTCTGTTTATTTTCACATAATAGAGATAGCCAACTTTGCTAATCCTACATGTTTCATACCAAAATCTTAACAGTGTGGAACATGAGGATGACTCACTTGAGGACCTGCTGAAGAGCAGGTCTGGGCTGCCTCACAGCTGAATCCCAGGGCATCTGGCTGGTGTGAGCATTAGCAGCTGTAGCCACTTGCTCTGTCCCACAGAGGAGCTTCAGGTTGCCCAGAAATCTCCATGCTAGCCAAATACATTACAGAGTCATACTTTACGAACTTTGGGATTCCCATCTTAACGGCTTAAGCAGTTCAAGAATGTTACAGAGCAGCTGCCTTCACCCCATGAAGTAGGTGATGAACATCACTGTATTATCAGTGCAGAAATAAATAACTTACCCATGTTCACATAGGAAGACTTTGGCCAAACTGGTAATAAGATTCAGATTTTCTGCCTCCCACTCTGCTGCACCACAGAAATGTGACATATTTCCACAAGCTGTGCACTAGAAGACAGGAGAAAGGGACAGGGAAAAGTCATAAAGGGAAAAAAAATTCACCAAACAGTGTATGGCAATACAAACCTCTCTTTTGCTGTGGTGGTTTAGTGTTTGCAAGTATTAAGGGAAACAAAGGAACTGTCCAAACTTTCCAGGAATAATTTCCCTTTAGGAGATCTGAGAAAAGAAGTTCATAAGGTAAAAAATAAAAGCTTTCATCTGGGTTACTTTTCCTACTGTATAAAAACCAAGATAGAAACTGCAATTCAGAGAACTAGTGGAGGGGAGAGGGAAGTAAAGACAAGCTGAATCATGTTTAATAAAAAGGTTTATAGTCATTCCTAGCAGGATTCTATCCAGCTGGCACATCACATTCCTATCACAAGCTGCACTTGTAAGTGAATTAGAGGGTGTGTTTTTGCTCCAGTAATATCACCTACCGACCTATTTAACCCCACTGTAGGGACAGTGTTTTTTCCTAGGAAATCTAGGCTAACAGAAAGTATTGTGTCATGATTAAACTTAGTTTCACATGTCCTGCTTCTACAAGATATTCCAACGTAACTGGACCCAAACCGGTCATTCATAACAGAAACAGCAGAATTATCAAAGTAAACAGTGGCTGACATGATTGATGCTGAGAATAAAAAAAAAAAAAAAAAAAAAAAAAAAAA